>WJFA01002130.1:0-17385 GCA_009870155.1 Pseudobourletiella spinata
AAATTTACAAATTTTGAAAAGTTTGAAGTCAAACGAATTTCAGTTGGAACTTTGTTTTGAAATTGTGGAAAAACTATTCCACTTTTGAAAAAATCCTGAATACCCATCCTAAAGAATTTAATTCTCTATCTTTTCAAACAAAAATGACTAGATTCGGTTTACCCGTTGATGAGTTATAGCCGAATCGCCGTAGCACCACAAAATAATTCGTATTTCCCGCCAGAATGGACCGAGTGCTGAAGTGCGGCGCGGAATGGTGATTACTCGGTGGGAAGATCATATACTGAGTAGGAGTCGAAAATCGAACACCATGATGCAGACACCCTGCCGTTTTGGTATGAAATAACTCTAAATGTACACACCGACTTTTAGTATGACCATGCATCAATTGCACTTGCAGGCATTCAATATTGACAACAACATGTTCAGTCAAAGTAAATCACAACGTAGCTCAAAAATTATGCAGTGCAGTACCAAGCAGTACAAAAAAAATCTTTTTTTAAGACGAAACATGTCTCAAAATCATTCCCAGAGGTTCTGTTACACCAATATTCAAGCTACTATATGCGTTACGCGAAAACTCACACTCTCTCATAACTTCACACGGGAGAATTCATCAACATACAGACACTACAGTGTACTAAAATTGCAATCTTTTGTCTTGCCAGCATATGCTAATACTACGCACGAGTCAACGTCTACCTGCCATTCCTTGCCATTCATACGCTGAGATATTGCACATACCCCTAGGCCCCTACGCCGAGAACATCTCGTAAAAGTACAGCAAACACTGTGATAATGATTCAGCATTTGCGTGATTAGTAGCTAGTAGCTACCAATCAGCCGGTCGTCTCTGACGTCAGAAAATCATATACCGCCTCTTGCTCTCCTCTTTTCATTGAACCCTTTGGAAACATCCTGCTCGATAACTTTTATTCTAGCGTAGCGGTAAACAATTCGGTTTCTCGGCTAACCCCAAATACGACGGTGAAGGCTATTTTTCACTCACAAACATGTATGCACTCATATTACTATTAGCTGAGCGGTGGAAATAAACTTCCGGTGCTCATCAGTTTACAGCGTGTGCCATACGATCATCATGCCGCGTGGTACGGGCGCAATAAAACTAAACGACACCTTCATAATGACTTACATGTGCTCCTTCAAAACTGCTTCCACCTTGTTTTCCAAGACATTCCACACGAAAACGGAGCCTTCGGCGGAACCGCAAGCAAGGAACTGACCATCAGGGGAGAAACAGGCACGGCTGAAGTCCGACCGTAGCTTGAATCCCTCTGCTCTACTCAGCCAGAAGAACAGGTTCGAGTACAAATACAAACAATTAAAAACATTTACCCATCAATTTACTACGATTATGATGATGATGATCAACAACAACATGAACCCCCTGGTAATCATCAACCCTGAAAGAAATTAGCACTTTGTAATTAACCATCAAGTCCGAGACCCAGTGCTGGAAGAGGGGGATGGGGAATGAGGAAGGAAACATGAGGTGACGGCCTGATTTAGAGGGGTAATTATAATTCATTAGTGCAAAGCCCATTCGCTGGGACAGGACAGGATTGATACAGTGGAAAAATAACATTGAACTGACCCAGGCTATACGGTGGCGACATCATGTGGGTCACTACGGTCAAGATTATGTACATGGATTTTTTTAGTGATCTGACGGAATGAACAAAGGAACATATGAGCAGCATAAGCAGGATCAGTCTCATTACCATTAAAAAGTACGGTTATTCGTCCCTAACGATTTTCAAAGTACGTACAAAAACCAGAAAATTTCCCCTTTCGTGTTACCCCACTATTATTATCGTCACATGCCATCCACTGCCAGTGAGACCACGCAATGTTGCCACCGTGTACATATTTTCCGGTAAACTCACGTGTATTGGCCAGTTATGGAATTCATTCGTAAGTCGAGCACTTCAATGGAATCATCCCGGACGGAAGCTAGGAGATAGTTCTGATCATGTGATAAATCTAATGAAGTAATTTTGCCCGGAAGGCATACTTCTTGTGTCGGGCTTTCCGTTCTCACATCCCAAAATCGAATCCTCTTATCAAAATGTCCGGATATAACGCTGTTTCCCCCGTCGCCGATGCACACTAGGTCGTTGCAACTCGAGCCGGCGAATTTAGTGGACACACCTGCATGAATTCAAAACAGTATATAATCCCACTCAAAAGGTCACAATCAAAGGTATGCATATACTTCCACAGCTCAGTCAGGTGATGTCATTCTATTCTAAGGACCCCTATTCAAATCTCCATTAAAATCATCATTCCCATCATCATATAATATCACATAGGCGGACAGCGAACATGTGCACTCTGAAGATTGACGAGGCCCGAGGTCTACATTCGGCTTCGAACATCAATGCGATGTACATAACTAATAATAATAACAGGATGATTCGGGATCAAGGGCTATGACATTGTGTTCGAGAGCAAGCGTTTATTTTTCACTTCCTGGTAAGAAAAGCTTAATTATCGCTAGCCAGCGATTGTGATACGATTTATTACATAATGATTTCGCACATTGCAAGTCACTCGAAAGGTCCTCTTCCACTCAATCTATTCACTCTTTATTATCTCTGGTCATCTGAATGGGAATTTGGTCATAATGGTGGTGGTGGTGATGGTAGAGGGGAAAGACTGGAGTTGCGAAACTATAGTATCATCATATCAAGCGTACTTACAAGCTCGCGAGCGAAGGTCCCAAATTTTCAACGTTCTGTCGTGAGAACCGCTGACGACTCGGTTAGGTTGTCCCATAAACCTAGCTGCCGGAACTTTTCCACTGTGTCCCGTTAGTGTGTGCTGAAATGAGATGGAGGAAAAATCTTTTAAATCAGTTCAATAATCTTCATCCATTCGGAGTGTTCTTATGACATGTATATATTTATACATCATATAAATATGCTATTACACACACTATTTCCCGTCCGTGCTCAATGACCACCAGGCTAGGGCATGACATCAGCCAGGCAGGCAGTCATTGGCTTATGCAAATTTTTTCTGGATTTTTATACGCTTTTCCCACGCGGCGTCGGGCTTAGAATATACAAATAAAATGCATATACATGTGGAGCCTCACCACGACATGATTTTCAAAAGATTTCCTTTTGAATTTATTTCACCTACCCTCCCGTTCCTTTACGCATTTCACACACACACACACACACACACAAACAGATACACATACAAATACACGCTCAAAACCATCTACCTACACACGAGTAGATCCAAAAGTCTTCTAATGGATTTTCTTGATATAGGAAATGTTCTAACTTGTTCTACGCACTGAAACGGAGAGAACCACACATGCAAATGTATTAATGACTCACTCAGCATGGACGAGTTAAGAAGTGACGGCTGTCCTTCGTTCATTTTCACGCTAGTGCGAATGAAACACACCCTCACACACATGCACGCACACACAGAACATCTTAAAACTTTAAAGCTGTTCCTCTGTAAAGATTTTTTTAATTATGATGATGATTATTATATCCCCGCCTTAACTCTACCGTTATGTGCGTGTCATTAACTGCATTGTATGCACAGTTGACCATCCATGTTTAACAGGGAACATGGTTGTAGACGAGCATTGGAGGTAGGAACGATGGCTGGAACTGGAACGCGTCGTAAACTATGAGCATACGACCATATCTGAATGATAGCCGTGTAAAAACTTGCACCTCAAACAACCTTTTTCAGCTACATCACGCAGTAAAATGCGCTCGTAATACGGCCACGCGAAAAGTGGTCTACCCAAGAATGTACAAAGTTATTTACATTTTCTATGTAGACGCCAAGGTGGTCGGCAACCTATGGCATCTAATACCCTGTCATGCACAGTTTCATCTAATCATCAGTCATCCCATCCCAAGTGACTAGTATTACATCCAAATACGGTGGGAAAACATGGATCGTCACTAAGAACATCATGAATTATATTGACTATTACATTTGTATCCGAGTTCCAACGATTTCTACAAGGATTCCCACTTCCATGTCGTAAAAATACGCTTTTACTTTGTCAGATATTTCATTCCAACTAGTGTGATCCTTTAAATCACTTCATATCAGATCTTACTCGATGATACCCTTAGCCACCTACACAAATTCCTGCTGAGACAGGAATTTGTATAGTTGGCCCCGAACTGCCGAAAATGTGGATTCAAATCACGCTCAAAATTCCACTTGAAATTGACACACTTCACACATAGCGGTGCTCTTTACCGCGTACTTTATTACCTTGTTCACGCACTTGATTTCCATTCGGAAACAACGGAAAGGTGCTATAGGCTTAAGCAGGGTTGCGCAGAGAGCAAGTGGTCGTAACTGGTGTCGGTGAGTTGTTGAAACCAGTGCAGACATTAACCATGCAAACAGTAAACAGGCTCACATCTCACGCATAACCACGGACTGACTGAGTGAGTGTAGGTGTAAGAAAAAAAGGGGAAGAAAAAAATAAATATCGGGAAACCACTTCACTATCCCAAGCAACGACAGCTTCTTCAGGCTGTTCGACTACCGTCCATGAGTCTGAACAAATGAACTCATTATTGCCGCTATACAGAAAAAGTACACAACACATAACATTATGTTAAGCTGTTATTCTGATGAAAAGTTGGACGCCTCACCGTCAAGTTCGTCTTCCGTTTCAAGCTCGCTACTGCTACTATTACTACTACTAATATACTTCTACTACTGATACAACGAATACCGCTGTTACGCCGGGGCTCAAGGAGCATTTATTTGCTCAGTGGAGCAGCTGGATATAATGCAGCCATGAGCTCCCACTTCCCTATCGTCACTTCCTAAATATGCGCGCACACCATAGTTTATTCCTTTGACTCCACTATCTACGTCCATCTCACTTCACTATGAGTCTGTAACGGTTAGGTCATTGGTTAGTTAGTTCCGGTTAGGAAAAAACGTGTAAGTCACTCTTTCGTTCGTGAAGCAAATTTTATACATTTGCACTTACTTTTACCATCATTAAGATATGGAATGGAGCACACGGCAGTAGGGATGAGTACACTTTTAGTTCCTCTTGAGAAGATTCTCACCCTCACTAGTGGAATCTAACAGATTGGAGATGGTCTCATTAAGGAAACTATTCTAAATGAATCTGGAGACTAAAAGAAGCCCAACCAGCTTCCACCTTGTCCATTTCCAACCTACTAGCATGGCAACAACCTCTCATTCTACGTTTAATCCTCCATGAAAATTTTACTGCAGCGCAATCCACTTCAAATACCCTAAAGATGCATGCCCACTTGTCACTGCATTGCACATGGTAGTGGGCCAATGTTTAATTATTATAAGCTACTGACCGAAATTCTCCATCGCTAGAAATGGCTCTTCTTCACTCCTCAACGATTATCTGTTTTTGCCACTCTTGCACTCCTGATTGCACCTCAACCGCGCTGAGAGTGACCATGACAATCTGATGACTCGTCCCCTCCCAGCCAAAGCTCACATTCCCGTGCATATATGAGCTCAGCACAACTGTAGTCTCACAGAAACTACACATTCACAAGACGAAATCACAGCAGTGCCCCACGTCAGGATGAGGAAGGATAATAAATAGCTACACACGTCGGGAAGCTGGGAACCACCAGAAAAAAAGACAAAAATTTTTCCTCTGTCATCTCGGTCAAGAGGTTTCCCCCCAAGACAATAGTATGACATAAGCGGAAACTGTGACGAAAAATCCATCTTGTCACTTTGGAACCATTTCTCTCACTTAGCCAATCTTTCTCCCGTCCTTCCCTTGTTAAGGAAAAGAGGACACGACCGCTCTTGAATCCACAAAAGATCACATTACACATTTTACATCTACTCTATATATGGCCGTACTGCATGATCCTAAAACTCGACTTCGGCGGTAAAAATCTTCATTCTGAATAGCACACTAACGGTTGGGATGCACCACTCATTTTCCCGATGCATTTCCTAATAATATAATCAAGAGTAATGATAGTGACCTGCGGTCCCTCTCAAGGGGGATGCGAACATCCTCGTAGACTCAAAACCTCTGTGGACAATGGGTGAAATAGGGGGTAAAACAGTAAAAATCACTGTACTGATTCCCAGGTAGGACAAGGGATTTCGTGTCCACATTCCATATTCATAGGAACTCATGCAAAGGCGGGTACAGGAGGAGTACGGAAAATGCAAGCAACAAAAATAAAAAATCCATAATTCACAGGAAGTACAAAAATCCAAGTACTTCAAACCGTCGCACTGTCGGAATAATAAAAGAAAATGGTTAATGTCCGTAAAAGGTGTGTGCAATAAGTGATAGAGGAGTCACTTTGACTGTGACTTACGGTACCAATAATATGATGATTCACTCTTTGTGCTTTCAGTTTGGCCAGAAAAATTCTGAGCGAGTGGAGTATAAAGCCCTACACGTTTTAATGCTATTGCGAGACAGTGGTAAAAGTATATTTCAACTACTGCCACGTGAGGCAAATATACAAACCGGTATAGTCTCCTTACAAAATGACCCGGATTATCCTCAATGACAGTTTTGAAAAATAAAGGGTTTTGGATGGTAGACGAACTCGCATGCCATTACACCATGTGGAACTCTTGGTGTAGGAAAAAAAGTCTTACCCAGCCATTATTAGAGTAAACTCCTTCCTTTTCTCCCTCACAACAATCCAATGCCACTTTCGAGCTGCTGTTCCACTCAGGAACATGACCAGTGTGATTACACCATATCATGCGCTTCAGTCCAGCCATGGATCCATGTGGGAGCCACACATAAATTACGGTGCAACTTCGTTGAGAAAGACCAAGGATAAAATTAACCAGTGTATATCAAATCAGGTGGAACGAGAATAAAAACCGGGCTGTGATATACAAGTCTTTCAGACGAATTAAAGAGTACCACGGATCTTCGACCACCAGTACGAAAGCTGTGCATGCATTTGACTTCTGTGTGTTGGGGAACATTGTAAGTTCCCAATATAGCTACCATGATGCCTCCCCGCGGTAAAGATAGGTTAACAAAATCAGTCAAGTAACTGTTAACTGTTAAGCTTCTCCGGAACACACAGAAATTTAGAATAACGAAAAATTAAATAACATTGACGTGTGAAAGTCAACCAACCATGTATGAGTTATATGTTTGTGCTAAGTGCTGGAGGTGTAATTGTAGCTATTGCACCTACCGAATTCGTCTACGGCTCACGAAATTCACTTGTTACTACGATTACGATCGTATTTGGGCCTGGAAAAATGTTTAGAATTTTCTGGATTTTCAAAGAATATTTAAGGAAGCTCCAGATACAATAAGTGGGATCGGGATCCTTACATCTTCATAAGGACAGAGTTTTAGCTATGCACACCTTCCAAGCTTCCGTAGCGTGTGAGTAGCAAATCAAGAGACACGAAGAGGAGTGGATCCAGACAAAAAAATGACCATTTTAAAATAGCATAATGATATCCTAAGTCTTTTTAACAGGAGCAGCAGCATCCATGACTCAATGCTGACCGACTGAGAGTGTTGCCTCCTTTCTAAAAATTGCAAGGTTGGTGCGGAAATGCTTCGAAGTAAATAGTGCATCCACCATCATCCTACCACTCGATCCTCCCACCCTCAATTAACTCCCTCCCTCATTTCCCATCTCAAGTTGGCCATATGCATGTATTCCTCCCTGTCCTCAAAGTGGACATAGCCAGAGTTATGACTCCGACCAGGAACAGCAAAACATGATACACGATGGCTCAAAGGTACTGTAAATAGCATGTAGCTACGCACTTCAATCCAAATTATGATGAAAAACACAGTATACGTAATCATAATCGTAAGCCTCGACTCTAAACGGATTTTTCCTCCTCTGCACTAAAAGAGCATACATGCACGAAATATTTCATTCATTCCGTCGAATGCTAATTCTCTTCACTAATTTAGCGTAATGACTACAAAAATACCGGAGTCAATCAGCTCCCTTTGTTGATTAGGCTTCTTGCACTCCACAGCTTCCCAAGGAGCGCGGGGGGAGGGGGGTGAATCAAGTCACTTTACCCCGGGGAAGTTGTGGTGGACCAGCGTAGTGTGCTCCTATCCCAATACCGACCCTTCCCAGAGCGGCACACACACAGCTGCACCTCAGATGTCAAATAGATCGTCATCCCCGTCGTAAAGTCACTACCGCAATCACATATGAGCAAAAAATCATAATGAAATTACAGGATGGGTCCTCCAGTGCGGGAATATTAATCAATGCACCGTATTACTCAATTCCCATCCTAGATTCCTTGTATTCTTCCAAAAACACAATGATCATAAAACGGCATTTTTAGCAACGGCTCCAAATTTTCAACCTGCAACTCGGCTTAGGAACCATCGCCGTAAGTAAAATTGCTCATTAACTCATAGGAAGAACGACCTCTACCCTGATGAAATATTCACCGGAGAGGGGAATACGGTTCAGAAGGCTTTGCCATATTTTTATGATAAATGGAACGCATGTTGAAAAATCCCTTTCGTCCCTTCCTTTCTTATCATTCCCTATGGCAACCTCTAAAACTACCACACACCGAAGAAGAATATATAAAAGATATATATATTCTATAAAAGAAAAACCACACACACTTGCAACACGCGAACTTACTCACATGCATATATACAAACTTAATAGACATCATTCGTACACGGACACATACATTCACACATACGTGTACGCACACATGCATTCATACAGACGTGCACACACACACACACACACACACACACACACACACACACACACACACACACACACACACACACACATAGGCTGCATAAAGACATACAGACAAGTTCAAGAGTAGGTGACTGTTAGAGGTTATAAAACTCCGAACACTCAGTGGGAAAAAGTCTTGGACTATCGATGACGGTAATCTCGGCACAACTCATGGGACTCGTTGGCGGCAGTAGTAGCAGCAAGCATTTCAGGAGTAATAATAATTTAAATGGACAGGAAAAGCTCTACACACACTGTACTTTCATCATCATCCCCATCATCATCAGACCCATACAAACATAAACACCTAAATGGCTGTAGCTCTCAACTCTACGTTAGGCCCCATCCTGATAAGCTAGTTAGCACAACAGGATATAACGAATTCCGCGCAGTCTGCAATAATTCAAAACCTCCTGCAAATGCCTACATATATTCTGAGTGTCTGTAAATGTCACAGAAGACAAGCAGAACTTTGCAAAAAAAGCCAACTCCAACACGGCACTTCTTCGCCAACCCCATGAGAGTGAGGAAAGATTCTCCCGTTCGGGTGTTGTGACTGATAAAACTGCAGTAAAATCGAGTCCCTGCTCCTTCTTGGTACTACAGCCCCTTTTACCTGACTGAAAATCAGCTGGTAAGATCCGACATCTTTCACAGATTCCCATTCCCCGTTATCGAACATATTGGACTAACCTCCACATATGTTAGGACTTAGGACTATGATCACATAGCGTCTCACAAATGAGGATACGCGGATCTACTCGCACTTGCATGGGACACATCTTACGAGGGAGTATTACTATTGTAAACAAACTACAGGAAAAAACCCTTCCATAGTCCGGGTCAGAAGAGTTTTGATACAATCAACAGCAACGCAGAGTATTACACCTATTCCAAGGGACGAATGTATGATGATGATGATAATCATGATGATGATGATGGTGATGGTGGGGGTGATAAAATAATGATGCAGATTTAGGGTTCTAACTTGGAACTAGAAAAAAAAACAAGGAAAAATCACTCAGACCGCCGGGTAATGTGCTTCATCCCATACCCAGCGTCCAACCAAATAATAAATGACACAATACAGCTTCATTACTTTATCTATAAGCGTTTCTCTCTCTCTCTGTCTCTCTCTATCTGACTGAATCCTTCCGTTGAATTCCCTCCTTACAGCCCACCAGTCAGATTCCATTTGCATGGTCAACATTTCTGACGTAGTTTGAGGGTTACCTCGGAACTTCCCATTATTATCAGTCATTGTGACCATAATGCTCCCCACATACAGGTCCGAACCGTGCAGCATTTGAGTGTCTAGCTGCTCGGAAAATGGCGTACTCTTCAACTTGTTTGTGTAGCCTATAGAGAAATGTCTATTATTATGACCGCACATCATGATCCTCGTTGTTAGTAATCAGAAAAAATATCTCCTTGCCCTCTCCACAACACATCGTCATCTTCCCCTCTTGGTCATCATCAATAGGATTCGTGGGCTTTTCATTAGAGAAGAATTCCCAGAAGTTTGATCTGATTTCCAATACTGATTGAGTCCCATACTGTGAATCTCTCTGTAGCACTTCCCACAATACAGTCACGCTGCCCAACCTAAATTCACTTTATTATGCGGAGAAACCCTCAAAATGGACCCACAATAGGAGACATTTACATTACATTACTTGACCATATTATTCACTGACCAATGTTCGAGTACCAGGGGGTAAGACAGCGTTCCGCAAAATCTTACGATGAGTCTGGCTCGCTCGTCATAGTAGTACTAGTAGCAAAGGTAGTTGTAGTAATGGTGGATAACAACCATTCACCTCGACCCCACTGATTTCCCTAACTAGAGGGGCGTCACAATGGGACTCAAATGGGGGAAACTGGTCAGAGGATTATTATATTTGGCAAACATTACGGTAAATGGGAACTCGGACTCGCGAGTGCCAGAACCTTTGAATGGAGTGACGGGAAAGAGGGGAGAATCCTCACTCACGAGAATGTAAAAACTTGAGGGAAAACCAGTTCGAGGGTGGTTTGGCTGCAGACAGGATGAAGGCAAACAAATCCTTCCAAATAAGGATACCGCTGTCTTCAATAGATTTCCTGGAAATCCAGGTCTAGTTTATTTAGTTAATAGCTCATTACTCAGACATCTACTTAATTCACTGTCTTCTGTAATAACAGTCTTCAATAATATAATAAGATTTTCAGTGATATCCTTGGAAAGCTTCAAACAAGCTGGGGTGTCACTGCTATGGGACACCCCAAGTGCTTCCCAGCAGCACATCAGCAGCGGGGCAAAAAAACATGGGGGAGAAAGCAACCCAGGCAGGGTTGTTTGCACTTCAAGTGAGATTTTTTCAAAGTGAGGTGAATGAGATTCCTTATCATTAATTAGGGATGACCGTATGACCACGACCATTCTCTCACTAATTGCTCCCAACGAATTCTCCGTAGGGAGCATTCGGTTCAGTCAGGTTCGGAGACAATAAAAACTTATCCCAATGTTCGTTGTTACAACATCAAACTACAACAAGGAATCCGCTCTTGATTACTTTTTCGCACGGATAGGTGAAGAATCCCAGGGGTTTTGGTGGGAAAAAGTGGCTTTCAACCTTGCACAATACTGTCTTCATGAAATCCACTTTGTCTAGCCATCAAACTGACGCACGACAGGTTGAGCCTCGAGGCATACTTGCCGGTCACCCACTATCTCTATCGTCCAGTAGCCCAGTTTAGTTTGAGAGAATACACTTCGATAACAAGGAAGAATCCTTTCCAAAGGCGAGAGACAAAAACCACAACGAAAAGCAACTAGGATTTCGTCCCTTATTTACACGAATGCTAAAATTTACACCCCATGAGCTAATCAAGGATGTCCTCTGCCTGAAACTGAAGCGGGGAGCCCTTTTAGAATGGTTGACTCGTTCCCAAATGAGATAGCAATTTGATCTCGCAATCCCTCTTCCCCTACTATTGGAATATGGAGCCTGAACCATCGTCGTGACTCGCGGAAGTGAAAATTTCATGTGACGGTGAACAAAAACCAAAAGGGTTATTTACTCGGGAGCTCGGGAGGAATCAACAATGTCCTCATTGTATGGAAATCAAGGAGAGAGTGAAGTTGCGGCCAGAGTTTTCTCACCAAATACAAACAGATCAGCTCCTACAATGTTTTTTCCACTTTTGGAACTTCGGTTGGAAATTGGAATCCTCACAACTTCTGTCATACGTAAAAAAACACATAGGAGCATGATCTTGTGCATGGGCTATAGGAAATACCGAAAAGAATCTACGTAGTCAGGGCATGATATGGTCCACCCACACTCGCGGGCATTTCCACTCCGCGATCCCGCGGACGGCATCAATGCAAGTAGGAAGGGATTACAGGGGATGTATCGTTGAAATCTAGATAAGTGGCTGCCCTCCACCAGCGCTCCTTTGATCACCCTATAAGTACAGTGTCACGACCCTTCTGATACTTAAGCAGGCAAACTTGTTTTAAATGCCTATTCCTGCTCGTTTATTGTACGCCGATTTGGGTACAGCTATGATCGGATCAGTAACAGGGCCAAAATATAACTGCAAGCTGATCAAATGGTGGAAATGGAGTCCTCTGAACATGAACCAGTATATATGTAATGTAATAATCCGCTTAATTACACAATCTGCATCGGGCCGCTGACACACGAAACCTGTAGCAGTGCCATCTAAAGTAACTTCCGCATTCAAATCAGCCCAATGATAATTTGTCATACAAATTAAAGACACGCTCAGAGCCAGCTCATGTCAGGGCGAAGAAATTCAGAACTTCAGCACTCACATTCTTCCACAGCTTATGCATCCTCTCACACAAGTCAAAATGTGTAACAAGACATGAAAATACCCTGAATAATAGTGATAGTAATGCGCTTACAGAGCTCCGGATTAGACATTTTTCAGAAGGGAAACCCATTGGTCGGCGAAAGACAGGTTACACTCCAAGTCACAGTTACTACTGCGCTTTCAACTGAAATTAAAGACAAGGTGAAAAGACATCGACGACGACGCTTGTCACCCTCTCAGTCTACATAATGGTGTTATCAACTGCTATAGCTTACAGGAGCTGCGGCGAAACAACAACAAAGAGTGAGAGTTGGAAAATAGTCATCATTTTATATTTCAGTACAGATGCAGATTCGCTCATTTAATTCCCGGCATCCAATCGAGTACACCAATTTGTGCATAGATTACTTACGCGAACAGCTAATTCCATTATGCTGCATGCATATCACGAAGCTTACTTTTACTACTGTGCATAATGATAACTATGCCCCGCCTCGCCACGCTGACTTTCACAACCGACAGAGTCAAACCTCCCCGGTTTCCTCACTAAAAACACTACCCCAATGAAGACGCATGTAATTTTCCAATTATGAGAAGGAATAATTTCTTGGAAGAAGTGTCATTTCGGCGGCTCCATCAGATCATTTCTTCGCACACTAACACTTTCCATTACCCGCGCTCTTGAGCCTTCTTAGAAGAACTGGAGATCCAGTTCCGCCGCCAAGGATAATAGATTCACTCGGATCCAGCACTTGAATTTTCTCCTCCAGGTGCATACGAAAGCTCTGAGGGAGCTCACGATGATTGTAGCCCTCTCTGTGGCATTTGAGTTAAGTACATGGATGAATCTCAATTGACTTAGATGATAATTACGAGGAAATTGTTCGACCATCTGTGATTTTGTCCCTTAGTCAAACCGCACTTAGGTAATATATGTGTCTTGCTATTCTGGGTAAAAAGCGGCAAGTTTTCTATAGCCCATCACAATCCTCTCATCCTCAACACCACAAGGACCACACAAAAGGATTGCCGGGGTGAAGCCTCAAAACAAGGCGAATTAATATCCCTGGAAGTGGCAACAAGCAGCGACAAAAGCTAGATAAACTACATGCACTCTCGGTATAGAGTGTAAAGTAAATTACAAACTAGTCAATGACTGATGAGTGCGTGTGTGTATATCTCCGAACGACGTTCCGTCCTCCCCCGAAACTAGTAGAGAGTCACGTAGTGTGGAGTACAAGAACATAAGAACGGCAATACACGTCCACATTTCCACAACCACCACGACCACCATTACACATCCTAACGTTCGAAGGGAGCCACCCAAATAGCAATTTACTACGGCACTCTATCTCCACGCACGTTTGGCGGAATTGAAGGAATTTAATTTCCGTTTCGCCATCCTCCTCCTTCAACAACGGAAAGTATATACAGAGCTTCTAAATGCTTATCACCTCCATGGTCTGAAACATAGCTTGATTGGAATGAATTACCTCGGCGGAAAATACGTAACGGATGTTAGTGCAGGGCTTTTGTATTTGATTTTCCAGTGTGCAGTACATAGGTCTTTGGGCCCACCACGACCAGGTGTGTTTGTGTGTGTGTGTGTTTCTGCCTGCTTGGTGAAAGCCAACTACTCCCAACGAGAACGTCAATAGGCTACAAATGAGCTGGCTCAAAAGTACACAGTGCATACATACAGAGAATTCACCAATCCGTTTCACTCAACCCAGCATTTTTCAGTGAGATTGACTTCTGAGTCAGGCACGGCAGCACACTGCACAGGGACATTCCAAAAGAATTGAAGAGACCTTAAGCTTTTAATGAGAAGAAGATGTGGTCGTAGCACAATTATGAATAGACATTCCCGTAAAGTCGAAACAAGTCACACGTTAATGATTGAGAGCCACTGAAAGGCGACATAAAGGTAGTTGGAGCAGCACACATAGCACATGGAAGTACTCCCTCTCTTATTCCCGTACTGCCACAGTCGGGACTTGTGCACCCATGATTCGTAACAGAACTTATCAGCGTGATCCATCTGGGAAATGTGAATCACATTCATGGACAGACACACACAATCAGACCTTCATACAATTTTTTAAGCGGACCGAGTAAATGAACAGGTGATGAGAACCCACTGCCGCTGAACTGTACCAACACGATCAGAACATTCACACACACACATACACGCATGCTTTTACCGCTACAAAGGAATTTACAGCGAGCGAATGAGTCGTAGAGAAATCAATTCACACGAACGTACGTACACATCAGTACTTCTCCATTGCCATCCTCCACATCATCTTCATTCCCGTCATCATTACAATAATGATCATAACCTGCCTCCATCCACTGTCCACCGTTTAACAGCATTCAAATACCTTCATCCACGGAGGGCCGAGTCAATGGAATCATCCACCACACATAATATCATCACGACTATCAGAGTCATCCTCCTCTCAGTCAAGTATCCGTCCATCCAAACCATGAGCTTCCTCAACTTAAATTCCCAGAGCCTAGCCCTGGCAGATAGGCCACAACCAGACACGTTTCAATTCTCATCCTCAACCCCTCCAACTCGACTCTAGTGGGAGCGCCTCAAAAACAGCTAGGTGCAGGTCCTGCTGGAAGGTCAGGACTCATGAGGTCCAAAATCCGTAGGACTCCACGGTACGTGATCAGTCAGATCATACCACACGACCTAAAATACGGTAACGTACATCATACTGGCTCTAGGCATGTCTTGAGGCGGGGAGGTGAAGAGCAGCTCATAGTCAGCACAGGAAGACAGGCGAACAACAGGGAACCTGACCTGTGTAATGGTTTAGCCTAAAAGCCCACACGGCTTGCCAAAACAGTCAAACAGGATCACATTCAACTCATATATAAACCATAATCATCTTGGGCCGTAATGATTTTATGAGCAAGAAGAGAACCATAGCAACTCGGAAGTGGGTTCGAAGATGCTCCGAACGTCAGTTTCTACATGACTACTACCACCACCTTAGCCCCACCGACAGCACCATCAGTATCAATGCGCTATAACCGTAGATGACAGGAGATAGCTCTCTTCCGTCGTCACGAATAGCGTGCGAATCACAGCATCCATAACTACTTCAGACCGTACATAGCAGTAGTATCGGCCATGACTATGTCGGTGAGCAACTAATGGTCATACATACATGAATTACTTTTCCTCGCCAGAAGAGCCTACTCACACATACCAGTCATTTGATTCGGAAGTCGAACTTTCCTCACACCAGTGCAGCCACCGGCACCGAAACGTTTATTTACATTGTGCGTTTAGGCGTGTGTAATTGCCCCCGGACCATCCAGCCACGGAGAAACTCAGTCAGTCAGTCAGTCAGCTATTCCTCGACTTCATACATATATATACACAAACACAAGCAGACATGCACTCATGGATCACTCGCGTACAAGCTCCAAATTAAACACACTAGTGGTACACACACTAATAATCATGAACCGGCTCCGAAAAAGGGGGTATGATCATGAGCCAGGACGGCGCCCTTCCGTACCACTGTAATCATGCCAGTGATCCGTGAAGCAGTAAAGGTACAGCTATCCTCTCCTCGTCGTCCTCCACTTGATTGTATCATAAAAATTAATATAGACCAAATCATTTAGTTATTTATTCACAAACTTCACATACTTCACAGCTCAACGGTATGCTCACCCGTACCCGTCAGTGAGTCAGTCAGTCGCCGTCAACACTCGCATGTCGATACATTATCTATCACACCCTAACAATGATGAAGGTAGTTCCGCCAACACCAACGCCATAATAATGATCATCGTAGCCATCATCTTCCTCCTACACATGCTCCATCAGCTCCGTCTAAAAAAAGGCAAGTAGTCAACTCATCAAATCTGACATTGAGCGCCCCATAGTTGTGCCAGTAGTTCCAATAACACAAACAACGGACCACACATTACTACCCCCATCTCCCCTTCCTGAAAAACACACTACTGAATCCGATAATGACCGCGACGAATGGCGACGGTAGCGGTGGTGGTGATGATGTCGGTGTTGGGGGGGATGGATGGACTCGCAAAACCATGACCTTTATGAGCGCTCAGTCAAATCATGACATAATTCATAGCGCGTCAGAACAGCGTACTTGATTATGTAACCCCATTTACCGACAATGGTCACTCCTTCACGTAGCATAGTCCCCCCCCGCTCGACCGGGAGGGCAAAAAACAAAAAAACCTCTTCCATAATTCTCTCTCTCTCTCTCGTGTAAACCATGCAAAAACAGAAGATTTACTGCTACTGGGACGACCCAACCCTACGTCATTAGACTACTGTATTCCTGCATTTTCACACATACTCGGCCCGTATACACATTACACATGCTCAAGTTCCAGGTTTGTAGACGAGCAACTTACAAGCATGCATACGCTATTATGAGGTCCCACATTCGCATAAAACCTAGTTAAATTAATCCCCCTGGCTCAACGAGAAATTCTTTTACCCTCAAGAGCTCCAAAATAGTGTGCAAGTTAGCACCTGTGAATGCACGAGACAAGGAAGAATCAAAGAGAATCGTCATTACCTCAATAATGCTGAGACCGACTCAACAACTACCACAAATGCCTCCAAACCTTCCATGTGATTATTAGCGGCGCGGCATACAGCACCTTGGCCACACACCGTCCTCTAGCCTTCACGCAGTATTGCAGAGCTCTATAATAGGCTCAACAAAACCTTTTCCCCATTCTCTTTCGTGTCCTATACATGCCCCATCACACTATCATCGGC
>WJFA01002131.1:0-17385 GCA_009870155.1 Pseudobourletiella spinata
CCCTGTGATCATTTTTACATTATCGTACATATGTCGTGATAATGGAGCGTGATCAGACGCAGACCCCCCCCTACCCCCTCCTTGACATCGATATATGTGAACAGCCCCTTGGGAGGAATTACCTGAAGCCTCAGCGGGATTCCAATAGATGGCAGTGCAAGGCTCTCAAATATTTAACTACCTCCTGTGGCACCAGTTCGTCGTTTTCCCCGGTTTTCCCCCTTTGTAATAGATCCAAAGAAGCTGTGCAATAAACACTACAAAAGGTACACACGGTCTACCTTATGACCTCCTTCAAATAGTAATTAAATGGAAAAAAAAAGGTGAAATAGACTTCCTCTGGTCTAGATAAAAAATGTATTAATAGCTAATTATGACTGTGGTAATGATCTGTTGGGAAACGCTAAGGTGCTTGCGCAGTGTAATTTTGACAGACTTCCAATTCGAGGAAATGAGCCCGTCCGTACACATTTGGTCAGACCCCATGTTCCGAGTTGCTATAGGCCATTTCATGCCAGCAACTTCCGTATTCGGTTCAAGTATAGCTACACCTTATTCAGGATGATGGCCGGCTTGTCCCACAAGTTGGTGCTTCATCCTCGTACAAGATCACGTAGTGCCAAGCCATCACAGAGGCGCTTAACTGCCAATTTACATGTGACACGAGTAGGACTCGGAGAGCATATGACATTGTAGTAGTAGTATCAGTATTAGACAAAGTGCAACTCACGCCATTAGACGCCCAGTTTCATAACCGCCAGTGTCCGTAACAACGTCAGTTTGTTCATGACACTGACCGAGGACGAATCTCCGTCGTCATCAGAGGAGATCACAATTTATTTTCCTCTTCTCTCCTCCGCCATCAGCTTCAAGATGGCAACGGAAATAAAGGTGAGATAAGTAGGAGACTTAGGAATTTTTAACATAATTAATTACCTTATTCTTGTAGCGTATAAAATTTAACGGGCCTTTCTGTGAAGATACGACCGTTGCTGTTGGCCCGTTTGATACACTCAATTTGTTGGATGCATCTATGCAAACTGGTGTCA
The DNA here is from genome assembly GCA_009870155.1 of Pseudobourletiella spinata. NCBI lineage: Eukaryota > Metazoa > Arthropoda > Collembola > Symphypleona > Bourletiellidae > Pseudobourletiella > Pseudobourletiella spinata. The sequence goes on from WJFA01002131.1 coordinate 1,050, forward strand.
CTGAAGGTGGAACCACCTCTACTACACCTAATGCTAAAGAAATGAGCCCGGTAACTGAATTCAGTGATTGTATGGTTGAGGATATTGGTTCAGCCGGGACCGCTATGTTGAAGCCGATCTCGAATCAATTTCACCCTCTGCTCAATCATGTTGTGAGTTAATATTAGTTTACAAATCATTTTGAAGTCTTCAAAATTTTCCAACATTTGGGTAGAACGGGAGAAGAGGAATGACTGAGAGGATGATAATCATGTACACACATGCATATGATTCCTCAGGTGTTGGAGGTGGTCTTTAATCACCTTCGTGTGGACGAACTCAAGTGTTGTCGACTTGTTTGTAAGCTCTGGGATGACCTTGTCACACCTGCAATACTATCAAAGGGTGCGATTAGCGTGGACACGGAAGACGTCACCGCACTGGTGTCTCTCCAGTCCTGGATGAATTCCAACTACTGGTACGGAGCCATGACAGAGCCGAATAAGACTCGATTTTTCCAACATATCGTATGCGACAAAATCACGCACGGCACCTACCCGAATATATGGGGCATCCTCGGCTCCCACGTTCGGTCCCTCACAGTCGCCAGCTGGTGGTGTGACGATCGAGACTTAACTTTGGATGACTATGAGGATCTGCTACTCCGAAGGTGTACAAATCTGGAAGAGCTCGCCCTCCCATCAACCGACAAATTTACCCAGGCAGAAAATTTCCTTGAGGGCAATAAAACCATGTTAAATCTCCGTACGTTGAAAGTATTGGGAGACTCAAAGCCGGGTGAAAGTTTTTGGCGGGTGATCGCATTCAGTCCAAAGCTGAAACATCTCAAATTAGACTGTGCGATATCGGAGGAGTTTTGGAATCCGAACCCTCCACAACAGGCGGGATTTGACGAAACTTTGAGGAATCTTGACCACTTGGAGGTGCGTTCGTACGGGAATGAGTCAGTGACCAATGCAGTTTGTGGGTACTACCTTCAACGGAAATGGTCCCTGAAGACTCTCAACTATGAAAACTATGTGCTCACGGACGAGTTCATGAAAAAATGCTCTGAACACATCAAGGACACTTGCGAGACCCTACACATAACGTTTTTCAACAGGAAGTATGACCCCTGGCCAGCAGACATGGACAAAGAATGGATCGTTCCCCCGACGATGGTCAAGCTTCAGAATTTCCGATTGGAAACCGATGACCACTGTGAAGGGCCGATTCTGTGTCGCGGGGCCTTCCTATCCATTTTCTTGCCCAGCCTTGTGTCCCTCCGTCTGGGTATCTTTGAGGATAGTGTGAATTGGAATTTGGCCGACTGGGAGGATGGTCTCTTTGGGAAATTGTTAGAGCACCATGTTGGCTCACAGGGCGGGAAAATTTGTAGGAAAACTGTGCGGATGATTCAACTCCCCGCCAAGTTCCAGGACCTGTCGTGTGTCAATCACTTTGCACAACTCTTTCCCAACATCGAAGAGGTGGAACTGCATACTCCAGCACCCGAGGTGTTTGCGGCAATTGTGACCCAATGGAGTAAAACTCGTCGACTCAAACTAACGCTGGCCGATACAGAGGAGATGGATTGGTCGTCAATCCTCACAGGGATGGAGATGTACGAGGATGAGACTGGGAAAACTGAGGAGGAGCGGATCAAGTTTCTAGATGCTGGAGCATCAATTTCAAATCTCAGAGGTTCAAAATTAGAAATAGTTGGACCCATGGATTATGGGTTATGAAAAATTCTGATTTTAAATTTGAATTTCTTCAGATCTGACAGCTTTGGAGCTTAATCTTGTCCCTGAACAGTCGCTGACTGATTTTTTGATGCCATTAAATGATTTCGTAATTTACTACGGACTTGTCAACCTCCCCGCCCTCCAGTACGTCCGTGTTAGAGGGCATCGGGTATGAATATAGTCAAATTTTATTTTTTTTAAAAATATTTTTATTTTTTATAAAGATTTTGTAATTTTTTTAAAGATTTTTTAATTTTTTAAAAGATTTTTTATTTTTTTGAAATTTTTTTTATTTTTTTGAAAGATTTTTTAATTTTTTTAAAAGATTTTTTAATTTGTTTTAAAGATTTTTTAATGTTTTTTAAAAATTTTTAATTTTTTTTAAAGACTTTTTAATTTTTTAAAAAGTTTTTTTTATTTTTTTTAAAAATTTTTTAACTTTTTAAAGATGATTTAATTTTTTTAAAGATTTTGTTATTGTTTTTAAAGATGTTTTTATTATTTTAAAAATATTGTTATTGTTTTTAAAGAAGTTTCTATTATTTTAAATATTTTATGACTTCGGCTGAAATGTTTTATTTCTCTTTGCCCAGTTTTCCGATGTAGCAATCCGAGAGCTTCGCCAAAAAGTTTTGCCTTTCTGCTACGTCGACTTGTACGATTGATTCCGTCGGAATATGTAATAAATGCTACTGTTTCCTTTAAAATGCCTTGGATCCTTTAAGATGCACTATGATTTTAGGATGCTTTAACAATACCATCATTATTGATCTCCGAGGTGTTCGGCGTCTAGAGTGAAAATAAATGTGACGTATAGTTTTTTGGGACACCCTGTATAGAACTTAATCAATTATTATTTGTGTGAAAGAAATGTCTTTATGCTTCATCATTACTCTCCCAGTGAATAAAATGACTGACGTTCCGCATACTCCGCCACATCTTGTCTACAATGTGTGTTCCTCCTCCTATTTCTGTATACAGCAGAGCAAACGCTCAGCCCGGTCTTAATTGTCTATTCAAAGTGTCAAGCTGTAGTGTGACTGGTCAAAGAGAGTGCATCCATGGTTAGCTCGGCCGGTGCCCTAAAAGGTCACGATTATTGGCGGGGTGCACGTGTGTGAAATAACTTGCCAGTTGCCGGGGATGAGTTGCAATTTATATAGAGAGAGAGGCGCGCACAGGTGCGCCTCACGCAGCCAGTCAGTATAATCCCCTTATGATTTACCGTGGAATTAGCCGAGAGTCCAGTCAATGCTCCGACCGGTGGTGAGCTCTTCCACCCAACTCGAGACACGAAAGTTCCCTCCTCAAGTGTTCCACCACAGTTCCATTGCACAACCGAATCTCTCTGTCTCATACTTTCAGATTAATATTGCCATAGAGGACAGAGTGATGTTTACGGGATTCTTCTTCGGAGGATCCCGTGGGGTGAGGCCAAAACTAATAGATACGCTATATGTGAAACAGAGGCAATAACATGGATTTGTTGCAAGGGAAAATACTCGCATAGTGTGTAACTCAAGCGGAAAAACTACTCATATGTACACAGTATACTCAAATATACGTCGTATGTATAACAAATATCGTCTACCGTATACGTCTTGGCCATAATGGAAGATGTATACAAGTAACACGGAGGGTGTTGCGCGCCCTTGGCTCCTGTATGTATTCATGTGGGATGAGGAGGAAAATATTGGATGTGACTTGAGTCCAAGTTGAGTGATTATAAGCTCGAGTTTGTTGAATACAAGTTGCCCAAATCTGTCCACATAGCACCAGTCCGTATTGACCTCCCACGTACATATTTGGGAGTTTGAAGAGTGCGGCGCCTCCGTGTCGTCTCTACACCTGTGTCCTCACTCTCTCTCACAATCTTTCCCTTCCCATTTCTCGCCCTTATGCCCACTGTCTCTCTCTCTCTCTCACCCTCTCGATCCCCATGGCCTCAAAGCCCACCTTCTTAATTTTCTATTTACTTATTTTCTTATACACTGCACTGTCGTTCTCAAGATATTTAAGCGGCTCAGGGGCTCCACCACTGCTCATGATGTTGATACGACGACTCTCTCTCTGTACAAATTCTATTAATATGACTATTATGCACAAAAATATGATACGCCAAGATGATTTTTCTCCTCCTATGTACACACACAAGAGTGGAATACGATAAACGCATTCAGTTCCTCTTGAAATCACCAAGATTACGATTACACTGTATATTCTCAACAGCCGTACGAGGCTCTGCAGATATGAAAGTGCATTGGTTTGAAGCTGTGGGATTTTATTTTGGTTTTCCCGCCCAAAGTTCCCAGTCGCATGTTTTATACCTACCTCACGAGGAAAATCACTCACTATTTTTTGGCCATAAAAGGGATATACCGTTAGCCAGCAAAAGTTTATCCTGAACATCCGCAGTGTTTATGACTCACAGTTAATATATCCAAGTAGCGCTCACTTTATTGTATAAGTATTAAAAATACATTTTTTAAAAAAAATAGTGGCTCTAAGGGTCTTTCAAAGGCTCCTGTTTGCTTTTTTAAACCTTGCTCCACCCGCGAAATACTGGTGTGTGCACCGTAAAGCCAACGTCGTGCCGGCACACAGCTCAACTAAATAGCTTTCGGCACACAGCTCAACTAAATAGCTTTCAGCGCACCGTGCGTTTGCGTACACTGTAAACCGGAATTGTTTACACACATCATCAGGACCCACAGAGTCCATAAGAGCCATTCTGCGATACTTCCGACTGTGAAGGGTCGTATGCATTTGCAGAGTGAAGGAAACTCGCGGACTCCTGAAGGTTAATTACGAATTCGTGTCTATAGACTTTAATGGTGGAATGAAAAATCCATAAATCAGGCAGAAGGAGTAAATAGGAGCTGCATTGTTGGCGGCAACGTGCGAGAAGGATTGAAGTGAACCCTGGGCCAAACTTCACAGTTGTCCCTTCTCCTTTGTCACGGGCTCATCTAATCTGTACTGTGTGTCCAGCCATGTTATTCCGTCCCAACTTTTTCCAGACTCACAAATTATACCTGACTCTGAGGATATATGGAGTGTGTTCAACAACAGTGTGGGGATGTCCAGGAGGGCGCGTGTGTGGCGTATTGGAAATTGAAACGGAGCTGGAAAAATGAGAGAGAGAGTGAGTCTCCTCTGGGCTATTAATGCTGTTCTCAAACTGTCTGTGTGGTGTCCGACGGAGAGGGAACTGGAGTCCAGTCACGTTGGAAGTGACGAGCTGGACAGGATTGAAAATGATGTAGCGGTTGTTGGTCATAATACCATGTGGAATTAGTATTGACGGGAAGAATTTTGGAAGGTGTGGGCAAATGTACACATACAGAGCATACTCCTCACAGCATTTGGAGCTGACAACATTTATTGGAGTGCATGCGGGAATGAGATTAGCCGTGGAATGGATGCCGCCAGTAGTAGTGTTGACTCCAATTGCCCACTGGCTCCTCTCATACACCCTCAATGTCAACTCACAGTGTCTGGGAATTCTCAATATTGTTTGCTCACGGGGGAAGAATGAGGGTTTTTGGTGTCCGCGACGTAATGAAGATTTGAGCTAATGGCAAAACGGCTGATTATGGATGGGAACCATAAGGGAAATATTTAACCTATTTTCGGCACCAATTTTCCATTTCATATCCTAAATGCACTCGAAGTGTTCCACGAATCAGTGGTTCGAAGACAGGAAAGTTTTACCATCATGAGGGTTAAACGCGTGTAACCTTCCCAGTTCTGTTAAGTGGCTACTCGTAATCCCTACTGTAATCGGCTCTAACGATTTTGTGAGTACACAGTGGGCCTGGCAATGAGGACACTGACATTTCTAGATCTCCGCTTCCAACTTAGTTAATGAGCACATGCTGCAAAGTTCTCCACTCGACCACGGAATCAATATGATGACGACCATGATGATGATGATGATGACGATGATGTACTGGGGATGCTGAAGAGATCTGGGCTGAGGATGGGTTATTGAAAATCAGCAAGGAGTCTGGAATGCTGGTGAAAAATGAGTCTGTTTTTACGAGGAGATTGATTGGTCGTTCACATGGGAATTGATGAATTTCCCTTTGTGCGGGCCGCCTGACGGAGAGCCAAGTAGTCCCCAGGAGTTGGGAAGGAGAAAATATAAATAAATTATTAATAATCAGGTTTCACCGCAACTGGTGCAGGGTAGTAGCATGCTGCTGATGCTCTGATTGGAGGGAAGGGACTATGCAGCATACAGTCGTGCTAAATCCAGCCGTGTTCTGCTCCATTTGCAAGAAGGAATTTAGTTGGAGGGCTTTTTCCTAGTCGTCAAATCATTCCCGGATTGATTTATTAGAGCTGAGCCCAGCTGGCCATCTTCGCCTTGACCGGGCGGAAATGGGAGGAATGTGATCTCTCTCTCTCTCTCTCTCTGAACTGAAGGCCCTTTAAAAATTTGCATGCATAATCCTTTCCCAATTAATGTGTTCAAGACGGGCATACACACATATCATGGGTTTTCTCAGGGGATGTGGGAATGAAACCGGTCATTCTGCCTCTTATAATATCAAGAGTTCCTCATCTCCTCCGCCATGAACCACAAGCTGAAGAATTCCTCAGTCAGTCTCTCTCTCTCTCTCTTAGCCTTTCTTTCTGAGATATGAACATAGAGGTAGTAAAACATTTACACGGTATATTGTTGTAAAGCTTTATGGGTCCACTATCATCTCGTCACCCTCAGTATCTTAATCGGCATTGTAACTTTTAGTATAAGAGCTGACCTCTCTCCGTCTTCCTGACCGACACCAGCTGGTGAGTATGCCAATAATTATTATTATTGCTACACATACTAAAGGTTCACACACACACACAGACTCACGCACCTCCGTCGGACATGGCGCTAACCACAAGGTTCCTTTGCCAAACGATCATCCCGTCAGGATCACATCATGATGGATTCTTCATATGTTCGAAGGTTCTCAACAACATGTGGAGCCTTCAGAGGAATTTCCGTCCCCATGGCAACGCTTGGAGGAGTCCCGGTGTGTGTGTGTGTGTGCGTCTGCCTGTCTGTAGGTTTCCATAGTAAATATATTTTCCACATCTGAACATTCCCCAACAACGTCAAGTAATTGGCGGCCTGTTAGTATAATTACATCAGAGCATCCGTGTAATGCTCACAATGGGCTTAAGAGCTTTTCAGCATTATTTCCGTCCTCAAAATGTAACAAGGTAGATAATTCTTCCTAGTTGAGTCACAATGGCCGAGGGAAGGGAAGGAAGGTCAACAACATGCTTCTTACCTATAACTCATACAAAACCGGCCTTTAACACCGGCTCAGGGCTCATACACTTACCCTCTTGGGACACAGGCTCTCCAAGCCCATATATTTCCTCTTGCGGGATCTCTCCGGCTGACTGGAAAGGAAATGCACGGGTGCGGTGGTGGTGGTGGTGGCGCGGCGGTGGCCGGAGGTGATGGTTAACTATATGCTCGTGGTGGTGGTGGTGCTCTTGTTATGAAAGAGAATAACCTTCCCAAACCGGCCCCTTACTTTAATGAAGTGAGCCTTATTATTGGCTGTGTCAGGAGGGGATATGTGAGGGAAATCCATGGGGCATATGTATGCCGGCTGAGCACTAATGGGAGAGGAATCTATTGACTGGATCCATTATCCATTTCAGCCATACAATGAGCTCCATAATAATGTGATAAAAGCTATTTGTAAATTCCCAATATATTTCATACAATGAGCTATCCACATCACCGCGTGTTTTTCCTCTAACACTCTCACAGTCAGCGTCTCTGTTGTATATGGGCTACGCAGCAAGTGTCTACAAGTGCTCACATCATCCACACATCCCTCCCTTCCTGATCAACATTTATTTTGAGCATAATCATCTTGTAGCGAGTAAACACATTTGTTATTTACACAATCCACCCATCCCGTCCATATGCGTGGACGACTCCTTTGTACTGCACGGGTGTTGGAAGGAGTGGACATGTACTCCTTTGGAATCTCATTTCCGTCCGACGTTTTACATGACATCTTCAGTCTCATTACAACCACGGCAATGGGAACAACAACAGGAGCAGCACCAAGCAGCAGCAGCACTCCTTCCTAATTCCATGAGCAATAATTTTCAAAATCTCATCATAACCTGCTCCTCCTCCTTGTCTTCTCTGTTCAACTGTAAATATGTGGGATGCGCTGAGGAAGTCGTACACAGATGCTTACTCATAGTCACTGAACTGTGGGGTGTAATATGTTTGCAAAAGCTTGGGGCTAATTTCAAATGCACCGTCCAAATTAATGAGTTTCGTCAAATGACGACGATTGGAACGTGTGGAGGATTTACGGTGTTCCTTGAAGAGCTCTAAGGGAATCCGCAATTATCTGTCAGATAAAAGGCCCTGAAGGAGGAAGTAGTGCTATGCACTACATGACGAGAAGATGACTCAGCAATCTAATGGAAGAAAGCCAGGATAGATTATTATTGGCCAGTAAAAGAAACTGGCTCGAGCAAACTCGGAGCGCGCCAATATTTAAAATGTTTATGCAAACACCTGTATATACATGCGTAATGCGTACGTGGCCCTTGTCGCAATGGCTTGAGGTTGGCCACTAAGCGGTGTGCGGATGATGAAGAAAACGGAAAATGGAAAACGCATATACGTAGAGAGAATGTTGCGGGTGCAATTAAGTTAATAGTCTGAGATTTTATGCAAATATTATTAAAGTTTCAAGTAATTTGAGCGTGGAAGGGTCGGTGTTGGAAGCGAGTTGCTGCCGAGATGATGAGCTTCATCTGAACGTGAAGGATTTTGTAAATATTTGTATCTATACACTTTTCAGACTCACAGGGTGATGGCGTGTGTATTATTTGGGCGGTGGGAAGGCAGTTTCTGTGTGTGAAGACGGAGACCTCAAAAATCTTACCACTTGGTCTTCTGTACTCCCTTCTGCATGTGTGTATATTATCAAAATGGGATGAAAAACGGTTGGACGAACCATTAGCCTTGTAATAGTTAGTTGCGGCTTCACCGATCTTGCAGCTGCACATAGCTAAGGTAGGTAATAGATAGAGAAGAGGGTATACAATTAGGATCCGTCTTAACTCCTCTCTTTTGTCTGCAGTATTGGGAGAATCGCTGTGAATCTGTGAGGGATGCCTTTTTCAGATGAACTGAAGGGGAAATTGTTAAATGATTACCTCAAGAATTTACATTCAAGTGTCCCCGATGAAAGGTATACTTGGTTGTACTTGTGAACTGGATGGAGTTGAAGGTGGGGTAAAGGGCCCACAAAGTGTCTCCGTATTTAGCTGTATATAATGTGGACCTATATAACATTATTGTGCCCATCATGTCGGAGGGAAATCAACGTTGATGTCCTACACTGGAGTAGTTTAAAACCTTTGAAAGATGATTGTGTGTGTGTGTGTGCGTGTGTGTAGAATTGGGCGCTGCAGTTAGTTGAGCCAGTTCATTCATTGTCCTTTTGGTGTGTGACGGAGACCTGTAAGGTATGTTGGGGGCTCCTTGTTGGCGATGATGTTGTGTTGGTGTTGGATGGAATGCGAGTTTTATGTCCCTACACAGTTGTTACACTGTTACAGTAAGTTGTAGTAGTAATGTGAAGTTGCATGGTGTCATTTGACTAGTGTTTGTCATGTCAGGTTATGTGTGCTCTGCATCACCCTGGCCGGATCCCAGTGAAATTTTAATCCTTATTATTATCATTTCAGGGCAGAGCAGCTCATCCTGATGAAGTATACACGCATGTTTTCAAAGGGATTTCCACTACTGATTTATAATAATACCGCACGACGGACGAAGGAGGCTACTGCGAAGGTGCTCAGATGACAGTGCGTGAAGGAAGTAATGTGTAAGTGTACATATGCATTTAGTATATCCGTTCGTGTTTGCATGGTAATAATGTAGTTTTGAACCCATAATTGTAGGGATATATGGGTTTTGACACGGAAGACCACACCATGGCACCATTTGATCCATAACATGGCCCGGAGGATCAATAGCCCCGTTTACCTGCATAATAAGCTTTGGTGAAAAGGAAACTTTGTGTACTTGGAGAATCAGTGTACAAGGTAAATCCCGTCGGCTCTGTGGAAAACCTGCGAGTGAGGAGGCAGGCTGTAGTAGGAGCGGGCGAGGGCGAGGCGGAGGAAGAATGAAGCCAAATAATAATAATAATAAATAATGAAAGAAGAATTTGTTTGCCACAAAATGAGGAAATACATTTCCCAATAATCATTCATCCCTGCCCGTAGTTTGTATACTCCTCATTGTTCCCAATAATATATGCTCCGCCAGTCCCTCAGGAATAGCGGCAATCCCCATTGTGCCGGCCCAAGTGGCTAATATTCCTTATCCGAAGATCTTTTTCAAGTCCCTGATCTTGATGATTCCATGGAATTGTTAATAATCCGAAAGAGTTCCCATCCCATGATCTTGCCAATTTGAATCGAATCCTAGTCATTGTCATCATCATTTCTGTTCCAGGAAACGTGACTACCTCGGACGGAACGAAATGCGGAATTAGAAGAGGGGAAGACGTGCTTGGCGGCGGAATTCCTCAAGGGAGTCCTCAGCATTGCGGCGGCGGCTGCAGCTGAAAGGAAGCAAGGTTGCACTTGTCTGTGCGCGGACAAAAAGACGACGACGTGGCAATGGGCAAGAAGTGGACGGGTGCTGTGTGGTGTGACTACCGAAGATTATCATGAGCAGACTGTCTAATTGTATGTAATAAAATGCCGAATTTTCTCTCCCCTCACGCCTGATAACAATGCGTAAATTCTCTCGTTGTATACCTCCGCCAGGGCTGTGTGCTGTGATATGAAACAGAGTTCCATTCCAGAGGTGTCCTCCCTCCTTCGTCTTCGCGACGTGTCAAGCCGGCTGATGGATCACCTGTTGGTTCCGTGGTGTTAAGGATGAGTCTATTGCGACGGCGGTTGAGTTGAGCTCCCTCCTCATGACGAATCTATTACGAAGAATCTATTTCGGAACATGCAATATAGCCACTGCTCCGTACTAATTTCCGACGGTCATGCTCTGTCTGAATCTCGTCCATCTCATGTCATATTGCTGTTGTGAGGCGGCGCTCAGAGCCGTGAATTCTGTCGAGGCGCGTTCCTTTTCCTTTTGACGGGAAATCGTCTCTCACTGTCTTCGTTCATTCTTTTCGCATTACGCGCGGACCGTGATACACTATTTCTTGGAATTTGTCTACCCAATGGAAAATGATCTCCTCTCACTCTCAACATGGGACTGGAGGCTGGTGGTGATGGTGTTGGTGTGTGTGTGCTTGTGCTTTGTAGTAATTTGCACGGGAAATAACCGTCTTGTAAACCGTGAGGCATCTCACACTCCCCATCACCCAGCGGGTTGAATGAATGGCAGCGAGCCACGATCGTGACAGCCTTGTGGATCACGCACTAGTGAGACCAGTTTTGTCCACATTCGTGTCCCGTTGTGCTCAGAGCTGTTAGAATAAGGGAAACTCTTTTTCCGCCCCCTACTGTAGTCATATTCCTTCAATGAGCTCATGACATCCTTCCAACAATCCTATCCCCGCCCCCCTTCAGGTTAGATTTTACAAAATGATGAGTGAATGTATTAGCTGTTAATCCTTACTTTTTTATGGTAGTAGTGCACCGGAAATTCAATAAGTTAATGACGTAATATTTTATATTTTATTCTAATTTTCCAGGTTGAAATCCGCTCGCACCCAGTCCGTCTGCCACACCGCCCCCCCCCCGCCCCATCCTTTGTAAATTAGAATATTGTGAGGACGGGGATGGAATTGAATTAGCCCTTGAGGGGGTTGTGATGATGAGGAATGAGAATTGCAAATCAAGTCAAGACCGCCAGCGCGTCCGGCTTCCAGAAGAAGAAAAAGAGGAGAAAAAAATCCAAGTTGAATTCCACCCGGTTGAAGTGGCTGTGAAGGAGAGTCGGCGGGATGAGCCTATAGTAATAACGTGATAACCCATACGTTCAGGCTCGCGTGTGCTCATATACATATACATATATTAGTACACATCGGCTCAAGAAGCTCCGCCACGACACTAATAACAGTTCTCTGTTCAGAATAACTGCGCAACGAGTTTGGACCATTAGTTGGAAGGTGGTTGTTTGTTGGCAGGATAGTAAAAAACCAATTATCATTTCGCACAGGATGGCGTCCCTGTAATATTTTTCCAAGTGGATTTTTTGATCGAGACCCAAAAATATGTGAGCAGCGTGACACTGACGTGATTATTAGCGTGAAAAATATGTGTGGAAAGATGCCACGGGTAGGTATATGTAGGGAGGCACACTGGGAACCGGACTACCATACTACTACGGCTCCGACGACCTTTGGCGAGTTACAAGGTTGGATGCTCAACGCAATGTCAGTAAGATAGAGAAGGATAGGTAGAAGGGGAAAATACGAATTGCACTCCGAAACCAGATTCAGGTTGAATGTCTTACAGTAGTAGTAGTAGTAGTGGTGGTGGTAGTAGTAATAATAAGATTAGTTTTTTCTGATATTATTCACTCTTGTTATTGTTATTATTTTATCCTCAATCATCTTGTATGAGATCCTGTAAGGAACTTTTTGAGGTAAATAAAACTAATTTGTTATCAAGTAAGCATACTTGAACAAGTTACACCTGTGAGCTCCTTCCTATATTAACTCCCTTGTACACTCCTCATTATATCCCTTGTTCACACACACACAAACACACACACACAAAATCCAGACTCGTACGCAACGGACGGGTTTGAACAGGCGTGGAGAATTTGCAAGTGATAGTCATAAAATGCAGACAGGAAAAATCTGGACTGGTAGTAGTCGTAGTCGTCGTCGTCGTAGTAGTGCCTTTCCACTTGGTCGTTGTATGAGTGCACCAAGTCATGGTAATGGTCATAACAGTAGAGCATATGTTTGTCCTGCGGTGGGCGCGCGGTCATGTTGTCAGGTGTTACATGACCATGTAAAAAGGGAGGATGGACTGGCTTCATCATCATCATCATCATAGTCATGATGATGATGAGAGAGAGAGATACAGGTGTGCAGAATTCCTCACAGACACAGTCAGAGACGGAGAGGTCCGGCTTTGGATTTTTTCCATAATATTACGTATAGTAGTAGTTGGTAGTACAGGCCGCGAGTCTCGTCAAACAAATTCATATGCAATGTGTGTACTATATGTCCGTATGTGTGTGTGTGTATTAATTTGTATTTGTAATACATAAGGAAAATGCCAGATTTAATCCCATTTGATAACCCACAACGTCCTGGTACACGTCATATTTAATTCCTGAGACATAAGTGCTCAGGCTGATTCAACAAACGCGTAATAATGAGTTATGTTTGAGGCAGGCACTGATTTTTTCCGGGGATCCCTCGCTCCAGACAGACCGCCGTTCACTTCCAAGTAAAATCTCGTCTCCATTTTTCGTGCGAGCAGTAGTAATAGTAGTAGTAGTAGTGGTAGTAGTAGTAGCTGCGTATAGTAATAGTAGCTGTAGTGGTAGTAAAACTATATTAAAATGACAACAAAGCCCTTCTACGAGGAGGAGGAGGAGGAGGAGGAGGAAGGAGAAGATGGAGAAGAAGTATATAGAAGAGAGGACAAAAAAGATGTTTTTTCCTTCACCATTTGTTATGTGCATGTATTTAAAGTATTTTTGTATGTATACACACCTGTGCGAGAGCCCATCCTTTAGGGCTCTCACTGCAAACACGGAGAAACCCACACTGAAAAGATACATGCTACACTTGTGAGTGAGTGAGTGTGTGTGCGTACCTACACAACAAGTTGACTGGGTGGTTGAGCAGGTAATCCTGGAAGGATATAGAGTCGTGACAACAACGCAAGGTCGTGAGTTGACCCGTCCATCGAAGAATCGATAGTGCAGGTGCATGCACGACTATCCGGCGCCAAAAAGAATCCCTCCAGACGTGCTTGGAATGATAATCACACTCACTCACTTACTCAACGTCTTTTCCCCCCTCTGAGAGTGAGTGCAACGCCGGCGAGGATATACATACTAATACTTCCATTTTCTTCAATCTGTGCAGGCCCATAAGAGCCGAATAGAAAATAATATGAGAGCATTTTGTAGTAGTCCTCGCCGTCGTAAACTGGTAGTAGTAGTAGTAGTAATAGTGATAGTAGGAGTAGGATGTCTCCATGCATACGTTCACAGAAATACGGACAGACTCACACAAATACTACACAATACATACACACACACACACTATACGGGAGTTTCACATAAATGTACACACACGGACAAAATGCATGCGGCCACAGTACGGGCAACAGGTACAAAACAGTTGTTTTTTTACAGCCAACCCTGTGGGCCAGCCCTTGACTAAACACATGCTTAAGATGACGTATATTATCCTGCATAAATGACTCCAAGTAATTACGCGGACAAGCACACATAGACGCTCACTCACACTTGCAAAAATCTCAACCATATTATTTAACCCTTTGCCTCCCCTTCTAGTTTTTTCCCCCGCTCCAACCACCAAAATGCAAAATGCTTACTACATCTGCTACAACTGCAAAATAATATGTGTACGATATGCACACTTGTCTTTGAAAAGGAAGTGTTGTATGGAGAGTTACCGGGTGAGCTTATATTTGTCCTCCCTTCCGTCTGCCTATAGAAAGTCATGATGATGAAGATGATGGGCTATCCTTTTTTTCTTATGGCTTGAAAGGGCTTGACAGTTATGGATGACCAGACAGACGAGAAGACGAGATGAGATTGATTTTTTTTCAATATGAAAAGATCTACTGAACTCAATCTGTCACTTCACTTCTGGTTTTTGATTTTCCATTAGCTATACGCACATTTTCTTGAATTGTATGAGAGTTCATATTCCCGCGCCAGTATCACCAATGATTTTACAATAAGGGTTCATCGTGGAAAAAAACTGGCGGCAAAAATTGAGGTTTGATTGAGTAATTTGTGCCGTTGCGTTGACTGACGACGACGGTTGTCTTGTACTGTGCGTGAACTGAATTATTTGGGAAAAAAATATTGAGAAAAAGGCAAAAGGGGAAAAAATGAAGAAGTTTCACTTTTCCCTTGTATGAGAGTTGTCTGTCTGAGGTATAGCCATAGTGTATTAGTTGAGAAAATATGGAGGGTCTCATCCGTTCTGCATGTTTATCTTGGGGAGGTGTCAAGTAAGTATGGATGTTGTGTGTGTGTGTGTGTGTGTGTGTGTGTGTGTGTGTGTGTGTGTGTGTGTGTGTGTGTGTGTGTGTGTGTGTGTGAGGTACGGGATGAAACAGTTATTACAATTAAGATGATGACGGTTGTGAGGACATGCAAAAGGCTGGTGCGGTTCAGGCGCGGTCGTCGTGGTGGAAGGAATTTGGTGAAGAAAATTTGATTTATTCACGCACGTATGATTTGATGAGGGAAGTGAAGTGGTTTTTGTGGCTGTTTCTGTTCAGAGACATTTTTCTCTCTCGTTTTCAAAATGGTCCTACAGAGATTTTTGGACGAGTTTCCTCCGTGTTTGTGATGTTAGCATGTGAGTGTATGTGTGTGTGTGTGACTGTGTGCTTGATAATGACTGGGATGTTGGGGGTATAATGGGGTGGATGTGGAGGCTGAGAGATTATTAGGTCGGCGTGACTGACCGAGCCCCGCTTTGATTCCAGTGTGCGCGGAACGAATGATGAAAATTGCGTTTTTTTTTCTCTCCCCAGGAATGACTACTGTGGTACGGATTTGACTGGGATGTCGGAAGGGACTTTTTGCTGGGGGAGGATGCTGCTGCTGCTTCATTCGTGTGTGCGTGGTCTTGTGAGTCGGGGAGGAAAATATGGGAAGATTACTTCACAAATGCAGAAGATGACCGGAGGAGGAAGACGTGAAGAGGTTTTTCTTGAACCATCGTCGTCGTCGTCGTCTTCTTCTTCGTCATGATTATTATTATGTCTCGCTCTATTACCGTTCCCCTCGGGTTTTACATCCCATTCTGTCAGCTCCTCTCTGACTTAAAACGCTCATTATTTCCCACCTCAGCACTACGTCGGACCGTCCATTAGTCGCGGGAAATAAGGAGAAGGGGCTTTTATGACTGTTAATGAGCGCCGCTCTCGGCAGTTCAAATGCCACCTCTGAGCTATTCCAAATGACTTTTCCGAGTAAGATACCTTTATTACCGTAAATCCGTATTAAATCAGAAGTGAAATTCACATGACTTTTCAGTTCTGTTCTAATAGGTCTCACAACGGCGGAGGTCGCTGTGGTCTGTATGGTGTTTTGGGAAAAATTCTGCCGTTGATTTCGATGCTCTGTTGGATCCAAGGTGGTCAAGATGAAAAAAAAAACTACTGAGAAACGCTGCGGTCCTGTGGTAAACTGGAACTCTTGATATTGGGAATGAGAGCTGTTTGCGTACGCATCTGCGCTTCGATCTTGATTGCATAGCTATGGAATGTGAGAGTGTGGGAGAATTTGGAAAAATTTGACCGGGTCCATGTGTCTGGACTAGAGATGCAAATAGGTCCAGGTACTACCTGCTAATACCTGGACCTGTACCTGGACCTACAGGTCCAGGTACACAGAAAAAACC
>WJFA01002132.1:0-17383 GCA_009870155.1 Pseudobourletiella spinata
GAGAGACCTAATATTTGTCTTCGCTGTAGTGAGAAGATAGTTCGTCGAGATGGAGGGAAGCGCGGATGCCCAGCGTATTGGCGTCGAGCTGCAAAACCTATTGAAAATCCCACCGATTAGTAAGATCAGCGGAGTCCCTGCATCTAAGTCAGGTAAGTGACATGTAACTGTGCGTCTCTGGTCAGTTTTCAGTTTCTCACTTGTTTCTGCTCTCTGATATAGTCAGGATTTTGCAACGGCTCGAAAGGGTTTCCATTGTGGAAGACAAGCCAGTGCAATCCGCGTCGGTGTCTGTGGAAAAAGTATCAAAGACTGACATTAAGGGAGCTGGGGACTTGGTCACAACCGAGAATGTGGCTGGTAATAAGATTCGACCATGGGATTATCGTGATAAAAAAGCGGGAGAGTCTGGAAATGCATCGCATCCATTCAAGCTGTCGTTTGCCGGAAGCGAAAACAAATCGAGTACGGTCGAGGACACGTCGCTTTTGAACACTCTGAGGAGGTCAGACTGTCCCCGTGATTTGCAACTTGAATCGGAAGCGCTTCTCGATTATGCGAACAAAGAAAGAAGTGGAGGACAGATGAGCTCAGCCTTGAAAGCTCTTTTATCACGACACCATGTGGACTTACTCAGCAAGGTACACTTACCTTTTTCTGGGTCATCATTGTTGTTGAGATAGAAAATATAATTGGAATTAACAAGGTATTTAATTTTGCCAGCGGTCATCAAAGTTCCCGAAAGCCAAGTTTTTCTGTAGTCATTGCAACTATCATATGGATACCATTTACGCCTGTGTTACCCACATCATGGGCATTAGACACACAACCTTTGAGCTGGTAAAGTGAAGCAAATCTTAAATGACCAATCTCGAAATGTGATCATTCACCATACTATAATCCTTACATGTGGGGTTCCAGATGAAGAAATTGGAGTTCACCTTGCTGAACATTCCGGATCCTTCACCCGACCATTGTGTGAGCTTAGGTCGGTTTTTGGTTGGTGTGCTTAATGACTTCGGTATCCCAGATGTAGAAATGGAGAGACGGAAAGAGTACATCAACAGACTGAACGAAGAGTTACAGTCTGCTGGCATTGGTAATTTTCATTAATTTTGGACAAGTTTTTCTCAGAAAATTTCAATTTACATGTTTGATTCCTCATAGGCTGCACACTCAGCTTGTATGGGTCGTCTTTCACATCGTTGGGTTTTAAAGATTCAGACATAAATGTTAACGTCGTCATTAACGAAGGTATCAGCTCATCATCCACCTCCGGTTCTAAATCCTCTGCTGTTGTGGCTGCCGAAAATTCGGATATGCTCCAGAAACTGTTCCTGTTTTTTCAGCATCATTCCGGCTCAGCGTATGAAACTTGAGCAAAACTTGATATTATAGCTTTGATTTATTTTATGAGAGTAAAGTGAAGTGCTAAAATAATGTTGATTGTGTGCTTACGCATGTAGAGAAGTGAAGAAGCTTGTTACGTCTAAATCCGCCAAGATTCATTTACGAGAATGTGGAAATTTCTGCGAAGTTATTTTGAGTATGAATAACAATGCTGGCGTTGAAACAGCCCGACTATTTACTGAGTACGGAAGGCTGAATTCTTTGGTTCGGCTTCTTACAATGGGTCTTAGGGTTTGGGCAAAAGTACGTTACTTCATGCAAATCTGGATTGTTTTTTTTAAAACAGTTGAAAAATTTGATATTGATTTGTTATTATTGCCAATGTTATTAATTTTTGTAGTTCTGCGAAATCGACAATCAGGACAAGGGATGTCTCCCACCTCACTCTTACGCTATAATGGTGATATACTATCTGCAACAGAAAGGGTTGCTACCCAATCTTCATCTTATGCGTGAAACTTCTAACTCTAACTCGGAAGAAGCAGAGGGAAGGCCTTTTGCCTGTAAGAATCTTCGGACATTCAAAAACCTTTAACAAACATTACATTCAAGTATTATTTGAACCATGTTATTATCCAGCTGCTGAAGATGCTTCTGCCTATTGGAAAAAATACACTACAGCTAGCCTAGGCTACCACTGGCTAAAAATGCTAAGGTTTTACGCAGTTGAGTTCAATTACAAAGAATCTGTAATATCTATATCCCACCAAAACGTGCTAAGGGCGGAGAAGTATTGGAATAGAAAAATCTCAATCGAAGGTATGCATTCTAAAACTCAAATTTTGCATGGTTCGGTCACAATCCTTAGTATGAAATCATAATATGAATTGTGTAGATCCTGTGATTTCGAAGTCAAACCTGTCAAGATCAATGAGTAATAATAGAATGTGTGATTACATCTTGGAGCGGCTGAAGTTTACCTACCTTTATTTTGCAATCCCGAGGACGATTCGAGGGCCTCTTTACGATGGGATTGTACCACCTGAAAATGCCAATGCATGCAAGCTTCACATTTACCATCAAGTCTTGAAAAATCCTTCATCGCATGCTCAGCAGAATAATTTAGAAAAAATTACGAATCCGCGGTGGGATCCTGTAAGCCTTACGGAGGAAGTCAAGCGAGTCAAGTGGCGCGGAAATGTGGAGTTTCCCAAACTTCTAATAGGAGCTGTCAAGTTCAGAATCCATCAGTACATTGATAACGATCACAGGGACAGAATAGGAATCCACATCGATGACGTCGCTGGTATCGACGATATTTTTCCCGAGTGGCTCTATGATTATAAGTTCGATACTCAGTTACTTCAGAATGGACTGGTATGCGATTTTCGTTTTCGTTACCAGTTTCTACTTGAAGGAGGAATTTTTAAATCTATTTGTACTTGTGCAGAAACCACCAATTGTATGCAAAAGTTGTGGGATCGAAGGACATTTTAGATCTGACTGTCCCGATGAAATTCTTCCCGTATTGCGGCCAGTCATGAATGCCACACCATCTGCATTGCGACTTTTGAATGATGTCCTAATGAAAAATTACGGTATGTGTGTGTGTGAAGCAGTGATAGGGATGTATTCAAATTTGATTTTCACCGATTGATTTTTCTTGTTTTGAATTACATTTAGATAAAGAAGCGTTAAACAGCCATGATGTTGACGTCCGCACAAAAATTGTGGGCGAACTTGAGGGAGCCCTACTGCCGATATATCCTGACGCTCAGTTGACCATGTTTGGCTCCACTCACAATGGTTTTGGGGTGCACATGTCCGATGTAGACGTTTGCTTAACATTCCGGAATAAGTCTGCCCTGAAGGTTATTGTTAATATGTAGTTATACATGTTGAACCCTTCATAACGAATTGTAAAGCAATTATTAATTTCATAGCTGGAAGAAGCTGCTGGAGACGATGAGACAAACGCTGTTGTCATCCTTCGAACAATTGTCGAAAGACTGAAGTCAGCTGGTTTTTTGCAAGAAGTTGTCGCCATTCCGTCCGCTAAGGTTCCCATCGTCAAGTTTCGGCATCGAGCCACGTCTCTGGAAGGTGACATTAGCTTGTACAACACCTTGGCCATGTACAACACAAAGTTATTGAGGACGTACGCGGAGTTGGACTGGCGTGTGAAGGTGAAGCTTGACCCGTTGGTGTATGACTTTATGTTTGTAACTGTTATTTTGAAGTAACCCCTCTCTTACAGGTTATCGGGTGCTTTTTAAAGAAGTTAACCAAGTTGTGCGATATCAGTGATGCTTCCAGGGGTAGTCTGTCATCATACGGATATGTTCTCATGGCTATACATTATTTCCAGCACACATCTGTTCCTGTACTACCAGTTTTGCAGGAGGTACGTTCTAAAATTTTGGATTAAAAATCAGACGACTCCCGAATTAGAAAAATCAGTCTATTCAGGACAATAAACAGGATCTACCTGGTTCATTCTACTCTCTGACAGAATCCTCTTCGTCCTTAATTTTCCCTGTGTTCGATTATGCTATAATTTTGAACACAAATTTAACAGTGATATTTTCTTTGTGATATATTTTTGTAGCTTTGCCGAGATACTTTAGAGCCTATCATTATCGATGGTTGCGATGTCCAATACTTCAAAGATCTTCAGAGCCTTGTAAGCCAAAATTCCAATGGAAGAGTGTAGTGACGTCAGTCACGACGTCTGTATATGCATTTAGTACAATGTATTCTATGAGTGCAAGCGTAATGGTAAATTGTATAATATTTTTGTAGAAGTACGTTTGGCCATACTATGGAAAGAATCGTCAATCTATTGGTGAACTATGGCTCGGCTTTCTCAACTATTACACCGAGACGTTTAATTTTGAGGAACATGTAGTGACCATTAGTCAGTACAATACATTAACGCGTGTGTACAAATTCTGGCTCACGGATGCTCTTGCCATCGAGGATCCCTTTGATAGGACTCATAATCTCGGAGCTGGACTTTCGCGAAGAAGTGAGTCATGATTATCCCAGTTCAAAGTGGAATCTTCTATGGTTATGATATGATATCATGCTATTATTTTATTTCTCAGTGAGTATACACATTTTAAAAACTTTTCATCATCTTCGGCAAGTATTTCATTCCGCTCACGATGCGTCTGCTCTTCGGAAACATAAAGACTGGCTGGTGAGTGGGTACATCAGTACATCCTCATAAGGTTCATCTAATGAAAAGTGAGGAGTGAATGCTAAACGTTTTGTTGTCCGGAGCAGAGCTATTTCACGGATCCAAAACTTCTTCAGAATGGAAATCCACCTTTGGATCGTCAGTGTCGAATATGCCACAAAATCGGACATATTGCGAGGAATTGTACTCAGAATGAAAAGGGGGACGAGGTGAATGGTGGATCCCAAGAGGAAACGCATACGCCAACTTTAAGAGAAGTAATTGAGCAAGTTCAGGGGATGAATCGTGATCGGACAAGATGTCAATCGAAAACTGGAGAGGATTCCGAGTCGCCCGTTGCTTCGGAACCAGAAGTTTGTGTAGAGCAGCGTAGCAAACTCGTCCAAGATTCACGATCTAATAGCCTGTCCCAACACGAGCCTTCATTTCCTCGTTAGTTGACCGTCTTTGTCCTCTAATCTTTTCTGCCTTGAGAATATAGTGCGAGAGTACTGGGTGAATTTGTGTTGTGGAACTTTTCCATTCTCGTTGTCGTATATTCTGTAGTAGCATTACAGTAAGTTCTCAGGTATGGCAATTTCTTTTTACGTGTGCATGAAGAAACCCCCTGAAGAGAGAGGGAGGGCATTTCCAAGTGACAAATGTGGTTTCAGACTTTTACTCCATGCCTTGGCTGGAGGGTCACATTTAAAGTTGACAAATTGACAGAATAGTTTAGAATTTTACAGTGTTTGTTATTTTGTCGAGAAGTACAACCTGCATTGTTTCCCAGTGATGAGTGTTGCAAATAGGGGGTTCTACAGGCTGAATCCGCCACGTGGCGGATGGTGTGGTGTTTTCGTTATGATTTGTTTTCTCAAAAGTCATACATAAGTGAGTTTAAGGGTCCAGTGTGTTAATTTAACGCTCAATGTACTCATCTGTAATATCTCATGTAGTTTTAATAGTGAGACTATAAGCAGTCGGTAGTTTACACATACCCTGTGGAGCTTATGAAATTTTTGGCTCGTTACTACTAGGTCCAGAATCCAGATTATCTGATGCTGAAGTATTTTTGTGAAACTAAAATTTGATTTCTAATATCCTCCAGTTTCGCTGTATAATCTTATACAACGTTTTGTTTTTTCGTTCGTATTTTCGCTCTGCCTTTATTTAAATGCCTTTGTAGCAGTGTACGCATCGGCTGTTGTCACAATCAACTGTTTTCCTAGCCGCAGCAATCGTGAGCCTGTAGTTGTTATGCTATTTGGGTGCTGGGATTTGAAAAAGTTGTCCGTAGTGTGTCCTCCTCACTTTGTATAACATTCGCTCCAAGGCGGCGTGATTGAACAAGTTGGAATGGTTGCAGGATTCTTCGGAGAAAATAACATGCCGAATGCTGAGGATGAAGCAATTTTTCGGATGATAAGCGGCGACAAGGGAGCTCGGGAAACGCCGGGGGTTGAATTTGTTCTACAAAACCAAGTGACTGCGGGGAACTCGCAGCATTTCAAGTATGGAAACGGGCCTGAGACTCTTCTAAACTACAATCCGATAGCCATGTATCCTCCCATGGCTTCACCCGCCTTTCCGTTCAACGGTCTACCAGCCACATATGGGGATTCTAACTCAGTGAGACTCAGGGGAGGATTTGATCCAAGTATGAATCCAGGCGTATCATTCATGGGTCCTCCATCATTCCACGCCGTCAGTGTTCAGTACATGGGGAATCCGAACATGAGTTTGCCCACCGCTGCCCCGCCTCCTCCAGGCTTTGCACCACTTCCGAATGTACCTATTGTGAGCCATCCCACGTATATTCATCCTCATGTGATCCCCAGCCACCCTTTCCCAGTCAACCTGTACCCCATTCCAGTTCATCGAGCCCCGTCGCATCCGCAGCATGACGGCGGCGGTCATCCAGGCCCCCACCACTTGCATCCATTCCCAGCGGTTTTCTCCACCAACGTCGGACCTTTTCTGCAGCAGACACGAACTGAATCCGTGTCATCGATTCCAAATGGAGATGCTCCGGGACAGCAGAATCACCATGAGTCACCCGTTCTCATGAATGGATACCCCTCTGATGCAGACAGGGTTTGTCTCCCCACAATGACGTCCCTTTCACCCATTATGACCTCCTACCCCTTCCCAGCACACGTGGCTGCACAGTACCCGAGGATAAATGACAACTGAAGCTTCAACAGTATTTGAGAAGGATGGCAGCTTGAGGAGGAATTTGCTGATGACATCCACATCTCTTCACCTTGTCCGGAGGCCAAAAGATGTTATTGCGACGGCACTGAGAATGTGGATTATCGTGGAAAGAGCACACTACGTTATGATTTGGCTTGGTCAACGGAAACCATACAAGTCATTATGTAATATTCTAAGATCATTGTGATGGATGATTGTGGTGTGATTGAGTGTGGGTGCGTAAGTGTGAGTACGAATGTGGTCTCTCTTATCCGGAATGTGCCCTAAGGAAGTATAACTTTGCAGTCGGACACCCTCTCATATCCTATGTTCACAAAAATATTCCAAAATGTTTCGATGGATTTTTAATAATCAAGTCCCAGGGGGAAACACTCATCAAGACGGTTGTGGCGACCCTCTATACAACCGCCTTCAACTGCTTCTCCCAATTTAAAAGTGTCAGAGTCAGGTCCAGTATCCGAGTTTACTATATGTACTGTGTGTTTGTGTACAGTAAGTGCTGGAGCAGGAGTTTTGAGACGACAGTTTGTGTCGTTTCTCCTTTTTTTTGTTTTTAAATGTGTTGATTTTGTTGGATTTTAAAAATTATAGTAATAATCTATAAGAATTTATTTGTGTTACGTTTAGTTTTAAATCTTGTAGCCAGAATGGATACAAATATATACGTATATTACATACATGTGGTATGTAACAAAGATATAGATTCTATCTACTGACACATATTTACATATATATTATGCATATAAATATATATACTGTATATACATATGTAATATATCCAGTTTCTCACGCAATTTTCAGTGTGACAACTTTCAAATTTGATATTTAAAAATAAAATAAACGAATGTTGGAATAATACTAAATAATGGGAACTGGCTTTTTTCCAGAAGCATATTTTTGTCGCTGTGTCATTCATAATAATACTCTGCGGAAACCGGGAGCGCGGGTCAAACCACTTTTGCTGTGCCAGATGGATGGACTCACATCGTTGATCGTTACCGTGTAATCATCTGATTCTGCACATGATAGATCTTGTGGCGTGAGCGCCGTATTGTTTTCATGGAAAAGCATATCTACGCTACAGTCGTCGTCTCCGGCTTCGTTATAGTCACTTCTATGGGGACCAATATCCCATTCTTGTATCGGTCCACCAATCCAATGAGTACGAGCATCAATTTGCTCAGTGTTCCATCACTGAGCTTCCGAGGTTTACCTATAAAATGAGTAAAAAAATTCATTTTTAACTGTTGTCACAGCACTAACGGGATAAGACTATTCGAGCTAAAATGCAACCTTTTTCATGGTTAGTCGTATGGAAACCATGGTAGACCTTGAGAGTACCATTCTTCGGAGTTGCAACGATTCTGTGCGTGAGTGAGGCTGCCAGCCGTCTGAGTATAACGTCCAGATACTGTTCCTCAGGGTCCAGATTAGCCACAAAGTGTAAGACATAGTCGAGCGTGGATGCACTTTCAGGTGGCAGTCGCTTCAGCGTCTCCTGGATGTCATGTGCATGGAGGACAACGTTGGTGAGTTCCTCGCTGCCCAGTACAGGATTCCGCAAATGCTCGAGCCAGAGGTACATCAAGGCTGTGAGCACATACAAGTTCTTCTCATTCGCGAGCCTGATCCAGGCTCCGACCCCTTTCTGATTCAGTTCAATCCGGTACAGTCGGACGTAGCGGGCCAGGCCCTCAGCCATGTGTATGTGGTCGGAGAGGAGGGCTCTTACTACTTCTTCGGCCTTGTACAGAGGTTCCGACAGTCCCTGTACCCAAGTACCCATTCCTTTATAGTCTCCGGCTCTCACAATAAGTACCCAAAAATGTCAACATTCAAACATTCAAATGAAAGTCGAACAGTGGGAAAAGGGCCTTACCACGCTAGTGGATATAGTCTTGGCCGACGGTGGGGTCACCTCCACTTCCGGTGACATTTCAGGACTGCTGGGCGGCAGGCTTGGTAAGGGAGACATTGGCTCGTCCTCTTCGATGACAACAGGGAGGACATTGGGTCGACCGCAGAGGGACAGAAGTCGTTCGCATATTAAATTCAGAATCTATACACCCACCGAAACAATAGGGCGTTCACCACACAGCCTGGACCAAGAAACACTACATACTGCATATAATATGATTGTATGTGTGGTGTACCTTAGGAATGTGCCTCAGCGTCTTGCACTCCCGCCCGTGCAAAATGAACTTTTGGCGCTTCAGGTACTGTAACAGGGTAAAATCCTGTATCTTCTTGTCTTTGAGTAATTCTCGGTTGCAGAATACCATGCAGTTGGGGAGGATGAACTGCTCAAACTGTTGGACACAAAGGATGTGAAGACGACTTTGGATGGAGCCCGGACGCTTGTTTCGAACCAGGCGGACGGCCTCGTTGGCCCGCAACCTATTGGCATAGACGAGGTAGCATGCGATGAGAACCCCCGTCCGACCCAGTCCGGCATGACAATGGACGGCCACCTTCCCCTGTGAAACGGAAAAGGAAAGGACCTTGACCATGTCCAAAAGATGAGCCAAAGACGCATCCCCGTAGTCGGTCCAGGCGTAGTTGTAAAAGTAAACTGGAAAGGTAGAAAAGAACTATAGAGTGTGTAGAATTTCACTGGGTGACGTTGTGGGGAAAATCCTGGGAGAACTGCTCATTCCCTAAACCATTTGTCAACCACATCAACACTTTGATGAGCTGTAGTCACGGAATGGTGAATCTCCGGGAAGGGAACCCATCTGTCCACCTTATTACCATACTTTCGCACAACTACCGGAAAATCTATCGGGCTAAGTCCGTCTGTAAAGGATTGGGAGTTGGAACTTTTATCGATTGTGGGGCAGTGTGCCTGTAGCGTGGAAAATATGGCGGGGGAGGACATGAAACTTGGTGGCACGAATGCTTGACTCATTCCCCACATTTCCTAGTTTGGAAACTGGGCTCTCTGTATAAATTGCGGAGATTTTATGAGGGATAATTTCACATTCTACAGCCACAGGCATGTCGTCACTGTGAACTCTGACTTTCGAAGGGACATAAATGCAGCAACTGGTGCACAGCTGGCTCATGAAAAGGGTAAGTGATTCCAATGGGAATGAGCTCCATATAAATTACTGCGCAGACTTTAAAAATGGTGACCTTTAACTTACTTCCATTTTCCATGAGGACGTTGGGATCATAGGAAAATCCGCTGGGGTGGAGTGGGTCCGGACTACAACTTGCATGCTCTCCCCGCTTCTCCAGATTGATCACGGATTTAATTCCCAGTCTAAAAATGAGAGGAGAAGCCCACTTTTTAGCTACCGATTTTGCCGAGATGACCTTCCACAAGCCTATTATTCATCCAGTGTCAATTACTCAACGCGGCCAGCAGACGCTGCAATGGTGCTACGCCTCATTTCATGATCAGAGAGAGGAGGATCCACACGATCCTCATACTCACAACTGCCCAGTGATTTCTCGTGTAGTCGTAGGTCGTAGCATTGCAGACATAGGCAAAAGCAGAATCTGTAGCAGGACTCTTGCTGGTCTCTTATTGTGCAAAAATCCAAAGTCAGGGTCACGGAGGATTGTGGAGAAGCTTAGGAGGGAGTGAGGAAGGGCAGCGGAAATGACGACGTGTTTTCCACCTTGGGCAATCACAATCTTGGTCATACCATGACAGCCTATGTGGGGATATGTCACCAAGCCTAAGATATCATCACGGGTTCGGTCGATTTCCCAGCATGATTATAGTACGTTCGGCGGTGACTGGGTTCCAAAAATATCGCCAAAGGTAGAAACGAGGCGCTAAGTGGACTCACCGCCCGTCCGTCATGATGATGATGATGATGATGATGACGATGGTGGAGAAAAACAAGCTCACATGTCATATCCAGTAAATCCTCATCAATTTATATATCACCACGGCCAACACTACCACACACCAAACTCCCCTGCAGACCCCCTGAATTGCATGAAAATGGGCGAGATTAGGAATGAAGAAAGTGGTAGCTCTCAAATCGGATTCCTACATAAGTTATTTTCTACCCCGCTCCCGAGCCCACATAGCCTTCCGAAATGTGACCGGGGACCTCCTTGTACCCTGAAGAGACATTCAGTTCGCCAATAAACTGGAAAACATTGATTATTAGTCCCACCATTAGTGGTCACTAACAGTTTACGAGTTCTCAATACGACTCAGAGAAAGTTCAACGTCTGTGGTGGATAAACCCGGAGCTCAATGCCCGCTTTGCCCCTTCATTATGTCCTCCCCATCGGAAGCAAATTTCCGCTCTCATTTCCCGCAAGAATATGTAGTGAGTTTCGCTGCTCCGAAAATCAGCACGAGCTACTCCTTCATTATGCACGCGAACCATGGGAGGATGCATAACATGTAGCTCGTCTCTCAAAGCAAACTTCTTTGTTACAGCCAAGCACCGATTCGAAACAAAACCCGCAGTGGGTAGCACACAACACACCAGGGTAAGCATGCAGAAATGACGATGAAAAACAAAAGCCATTAGGACCATATTTCCCCTCCACTGGTGGTTTGAAAACTGGTTTACAACACGGAGATTCTATACCATAACATTTCATGTGTTGTTGGTGAAAGAAAATTGGGGAAAGAAATGGACACTTCACCCATTCGGAATCTGAGGTTTTTCGCATACACACAGAGAACTGGAACTGACGGTTGGTGCGGCGGTATGGTGGCACTGAGTGCGTGATAGAAAGCGAGGGAGAGGGAAGGAACATTGTAAAGGAAGCGTGGTCATTCATTCCGAGTGACGGGAAATTTTTCCGGCAACCCCAAGATTCATATCCATCACTCCACCCCTTTCCTCAGACCGCCTTTCCGTTGTGAAAAATAGGAGCACTAATGGTAGAGCAAGCAGTGGGTTAGATCCGTGCTTGTAAACAATGACAGAGCTGAAAGAAAAAAAAGAGTTCCGTCGGGCTCCCGATCGTGCCCCTTCCGCTCTACTTTTATCCCGAAATATGAACCCTGGATTCTAACAAATTTTATTTCGAAGTTGTCAAGTCTTGTCATTGAGAAGGATCAATTTCAAATTTTAAATTGTTTTAATAGTAAATTATTAATGAGTTTAGAGTGCCTGCGGGAGAGGAAAGCCGGCACGCGAAGCTTAATTTCTAGCCCTCTTTGATGACGGGTTTCCAGTAGAGCTGGGGTAGTTATAGCATACAGTATGAATTACCCATTACTGATATTTTTTCGAGTTCCTCCATTACTCACTACCCATTACTTTGCAAAATAGATGATCCTTTAATTACAAAATACGCATTACTTTGAAGTTTAAAGTTTTGAAGTTATTTTGAAGTTTAACGAAACACTCAGTAAGAATTACTTGTAATGTAGTCCCATTGCAATGCTCATGGGAACGATACACTCGTCCGGTTGGTTTTGAAATCGCGTTTATATTATTACTGAATGGCACGTAAGTCTGAAGAGTGGGCTAACGATAACGATCTTTAAATCTCTCCTTGAAATCTGCCGAATCCCTTATGCTTACTCTAAAAAAGTTTGAGCCGGGGTTTTGATTTCATCCCTCGGGCAGTCGGCGGGTACTCTCCCATTATTATTACATGATTCACTAGGGTTGGCTGTACTAAACTAAAAATTCTAGGTCACATTTACAGAGGTTCTCTTCACTCATTCGTCGGTCCGAACTGTTTACATCCTACCTTAATAGTACCTTACGGCTTACATTTGTACTAATGTTAGTGCCTTATTCCATGCACCGTTCGTTAGACTTTCAGTTTAATATACAACGCAATAGTACAGTATGAAAATACCTAACTCGTATGTTCCTTACTGTAATCAAATGCAGCATAGTGCAGTGATCACACTACCACACTAGACTCTGAAAATATTGATTCGTAGCAGAAAGTAATAGTTTTGTTTGCCAATACTCATTAAATTGCACGAATCGGTAGATATCCATTACCGATTACAATAAGTTTTTTTATGAGATCGTCATTACGCATTACAGATGGGTCGTGGGAATACCTATTACCCATGGATAATTGGCCATTGATGATTACCCATTACCCTAGCTCTATAGTTTCCAGTATAGTGGAAGCGGGCAGAGTCGGTCATGGGTGGCAGATGTATCCTGGGCTTAAATTAGCCACGGGGCAAATACGGCCTACGCACCCGAGACTCAGGCCTCTTCTTAGGTACGCAACGCACACAATACTTTGTATCATAATGTAACTTTAAATTCATGGAACGAAAATATCATCTTATAAAGGGATTTGGTAAAACCAGTACGTCTGACCACCATGTCTGTGAGCACTAAATGATGATGACGTATCTGACAGGTGAAAAGCCGTTTTCCTGAGAAAACGTTGCCGCATTTGATTACCGTAAGGAACATACGAGTTAGGCATTTTATACCGAACAGTAGCGGTTTCCAGTTTGGAAAAAATGGTCATGTCATTATAACCATAAATATCCACGGCAAAGTATGATTTTACAACACGCAACGACGGATTCCAATTGACCTCGGCATCAGAAAGAGTATTTATGTACTTCGTCCTTCGTCACAATCAAACAGTAGAACAGTGCGCGGTTCTGGGGAAATGAATAGCATGTATTTATCTGCTAGCTGCTGCTGGTCTAGAATTTTTCCCGTACTGATTAATGACAGAAGAATGACGGGATGGAAATTTTCTGCTGACAGACAGCTGAGAAATAGCATTGAATTTTCCACTCTGGGAATTGCATGGAGAGCTCAGCGTGCTCCCGCTTCCTCTTTTCACACACAGTATAAAAGGAAAATTGTATCCCGCCAACAGGCATTTGTCAGCCTCGAGTTAATGCTATGTATGCCGTAGCACAGTGACATTGAGGGGCATCTCAATCCTCCATCACAGCACTCCGTGTTGCTCTATGCTTTAACAATGGATGGCGAGCCCCTTCATATTACTGGCACACATGCCAGTGTTTGGTACACTTTCTCGGACTTGACTTACGTTTCAAATTGTCCCAAAAGGTCAACCTCTTCCATCAGCTTCGTATTCGGGCGAGACATGGCCACGATATCATCCGTTATCCTAGTGGAATGAAATGTGTCCTTAATAAGGTAATTGCACCCGTGTATGCTGTACGTTAGCTCTGTTTGGGATCTATTATGACAATCCACGCCAGACTTACCAGTGAGAGTAGATGCCATTGAGGGCACACGCATCCGCTGGCCAATTAGAACCTCTTTCGTACTTGCACCGTTTACCACCACAAAACACCGTACAAGCGACGGGTGCAGGAGCAAGGCGGCGGAAGGCCTCGGATAACTTATTGTAATCAGGTTTGAGGTTAATGGGCTCGTTCGTCTGATGGCTCACATAGGCGTAACTGTCGTCCATCATGATCCTCAAAATTGAAAACTCTCTTGGCAAAATCTTCCTCCAGGTGGGCGGTAATTCCCCTCTAACTTAATTGTGGATCACGATGCCTGACGCGCTGGGCACAGTCAAGTCCATACATGGAGAATACTTTTGGCGTGGGATTCGCGGGTCAATTTCCACGGGGTTTTGGAAACGTAGCGCACTACCGTACCCCTAGTGGTTTCGGTAGATTGTTCTGCCCAAGTGACCGCGCTATAGGAAGTATAAGGAAGGAGTAAATTTGGTTCGGAATGGGATCCGGCTGGCTGCCCCAGCCAAACTGCGCTCCGGCGGGCCAAGAAAGTCAATTATCAATGAGACTGGACTGGACGAGGAGACAGGGAGCGAGAGCTTAAGGAGCCAGTATGGTGAGAGTGTGGGAACAGGGGTTGGGGCTCACAGCGCTGCCGGGAAAAGTTGAGGTAAAAGAGAGGAAGAATACTCCCTCACAGGAGAAGGACGGCGGTGACAACCTAGCTTGTGGGGGGGGGGGAATACTAGAGTGAAAAGAGTTGCTCCACTTTGACAATACTGTGGTGGATGGGACACGTCAGAATATTCACGTTGCTCCCATTGGAAATCAATAACTACTTCGTTACAAATACCCATTATTCTTCACTACTACGGGAAGAGAATGATTTTGTGGGAGCGCTAACGAGAGTGCCTGTACCTAAAAGTCTACCTCCGAGTGACACTGCTCCCCGATGGGCATTCATGGTCCACTGACCCAACACGTCCGTACTACTGCAATGGGAGACACTGGAAATGCACAAAAGTATTATCAGATTTGACTGACTACCGCTGACACAGACACCATCCTTCCACAACGCATAAATGGTGCAGTTACTTCGGAAGTTGTTCCATTCCATATATTGCTGCTGTATTAATGACGCATACTTCTTGAAAGAAAAACTTCTCACATGATGACATCCTTTATAAACAATGCAAACAAGGCGCGTTCCAAAGCTTTCACTCTTAGTGTAAACCAGTTGCGACCCTCAGTAGCGGAGTTCCAGCGTATGCTGATTATCTCATCGTCAAAGACGTCATCGGCATCAGAAGGGTTTACACGACGTTATTACCATGGAGGGTTCCGAGAGGAAGTCATGGAATAAAATACCTGACATTCGATCTGTACCACCGAATAACCGTCCATTGCACTGTATAGATTATACTGTAACTCGGAATGCATTATTTAACTTTAATAGTATATATATGACTTCAACAGTCCTCTGATACCTAAAACATGGATACAGGTACTAAGGCGTTGGAGAATGCCCGATCGAATAATG
This sequence comes from Pseudobourletiella spinata, assembly GCA_009870155.1. Classification (NCBI taxonomy): domain Eukaryota; kingdom Metazoa; phylum Arthropoda; class Collembola; order Symphypleona; family Bourletiellidae; genus Pseudobourletiella; species Pseudobourletiella spinata. The sequence continues at coordinate 15,427 of WJFA01002132.1, forward strand.
TACTGGATACACATTTGTGGCAACTGACCCGAACGCGCTCGAAGCGGCCGATAAAATCTTACTCAAACTTATGCTACAGAGCCGACTTGAGATTTCCTTACGACATTCATCCCGAAAATAACACTGTATGGAATAATAGGAAGGTGATTATTAAAATCAGTGGTTTTATTTTACATACCAGCTTTGTATAATGTTGTCCAAGTAAAATTCGTGATTGCATTAGCAAGATTGTTTTCGTGTACACAATTGATTATACCATTTGCCAACTACTACTACATGTAATCGTTCCAGTAATTTCTATCAGTCACTCACCATGCTGTCCTCACCCGCTGTCGCTAAAGTAAACTTGATGAATTAATCTGGAAATAATACTATGTTCTTCTCCCATGAAATTAACACGAACTAATAATAATTAAGGAGAATGTTACAAAACATGTCTTTTAGCACACGCATCGTGTGACTGTGGTCTACTATTACCACATATAACTATCGAAGAAGGTATTGGACTGCTAGCTAGTCCGTATCTACTACTGGAGTACTCGGGGATCTCGTCACTGGTTGAGTTCTCACGAAAACTTTAGTGAAGTAAATAAAACACAGGTAGAAGTTGGGGTCGCCGTGAGGAGGTAAACGATTAACATTATGAGGATATAGTAGAAATAGTTAAAGAAACTTTACGTTTAGGCTACAATTTTCAGGAGCTGATGATCAAGGTGAAGATTTTTACTGCTAATACGATGATGGATTTCTTAATTGGCAATTGGATGCGTTCTTACTACCTTCTCTGAGTTCGTTCGCACAACTCCACCATCCTCACATGTTTGTAAACAGGTACAAAGATAGGCATTCCATAAGTACATCATGATGGGATTCACATTTACTCAAGTATCTCGAAGACACATTGTTCCGAAAAAGGAGGAAGGAGAGGAAAATTCTTAGTTGGGGACGTCGGATTGGGCAACTAATGTAAAATTAAATTCTACTACACCACCCGTAGGAGGAAAACAAGGCAAAATTGGAGCAAGGATTTCCAGTGTCCAAATCACTGACGAGTCCTCGGGTCGGTAACTAAGCGTCAGCACTACCTAAGTACGTAAAACTATGTAAGCTAAGCGTTATCCACGATTGTTACCTTTTTCTACCACGTCGGCAAGGACATGGTCAACGTGATGATTGTAATACAATGATTGTGGTAGATAAAACTCACGGTACTTAAACCTAATAATAATAAGCGAGCCTGAATGAACTCCACGTCCCTTTGGGACCCATGCCCTATGAAGATTATCCGAGAAACCACCTTAAGGCACTTCAAGTCAGAAGGAACACAGCGTAAGTTATTCACGATTGACCCCTTGACATTACATACATTTAACCAAGGGCTAGAGACAACATTTTACGACATGTCCTTGTGGCTGAGGAAACTGTTAAACAGTATTCCCTCCTGAACGGAATAGAATTTCTGAAGCGAGAGAAATTAGGAAAAAAACGAGACTGAATTCCATATGACGATTGTACTTCACTAAGCCAAAGAAGATTACGGCTCTAGGTAAGTAGGACTAATGTTATCAAAATAGTAGACAAGTGGAGATGACGGTAGACGACGTGTCCTACATCAGGAAACAATGCGAGCTAAGGCCAGCCAGACGAAAAAGGAGCATCTGACCCACTAAAATTCCTTTGGTTGTATGAGACAGGGGACTGATAAGGAAATCAGACAAAACAAAAAATACAAAACCAGAGTATAAAATTGAAGGCGTGGACGAGTAATATGAAATTAATTTATCGATACGCCTAAGTAAAAAATCTTGGTTATAATTACACATCCACACATACGAAGAGAGTAAAATCTTTACCAATTCTCAATACTGGTAAAATGAACGAGGGGAAAGATTCAGGGGATCTGACATCATATCAGACAAATGCGGATTATGGCCCTCACTAAAACTACTGACTTGGT
>WJFA01002133.1:0-17382 GCA_009870155.1 Pseudobourletiella spinata
AGCGTGCTAGGAAGTGGAGGGAGTATTATTGCGGACAGAAATTAAACTTTAATTTAGGCGGACAGAAATTCGGACAGAAATTTGAACTTAAATTTCAAATTATAGTTTTTGTCAGAAATTGAAATTTAAGCAAATTAAAATTTCTGTTTTAGCCGGACAGAAATTATAAATTTTAATTATATATCTTCACTAGTACAGGTGTTCGCAAAACGCTGGATTCTATTTGTTGTGGAAAAAAACTTTTAATGACCTAGACTATTGTTATTAGAAGTAGCGCTAATGTTATATAAAAAATAATAAACATAAATTATCTATGAAATATTATTTGGCATTGGGAATACAGCCCATACAGTTTAAGCTAAAGCATCAAAAGATTGGTCGGGTTGGGAAAGTTTAGACGAATATCCGTTTTTGGATCTCTGTTACGACCCGTAAGTGGTCCATCATCCACAGCGATAAAAGTTACAGCTCAATTGAGATCTCCGGGTACGCTGCATTTAACTGCGGGTCAGAGTGTCCTGTTATTTTATACTAATATTGTGACAGTTGGGTAACATTCTCACATGACCCCAGTTTTTGGTTCAAAGAATGAATGTAATGTGTTCTCCCAAATGACGTTGTTTAACGGGCATGCTCTACGACAGCTAGCAGTTTTTGGTGTGAGTTTGATGCGGAACGTAATACGCATTATTACTGGGCATAGTACATAAAAATAATGCATTTAATATTTTTGCAATTCAAATGTTACTTGTGGCAACTGGCGACTGGCACTGGCAGCGCAACAGAGGCAGAGGATAGTTTGGTCACTGGCTGCATTCTCGAAGTGGCCTGCACAAATCCCGCTTTTGTGTTTTACTTGTCTCAAGAAGAAGGCGCGCAAGTTGAGTTTCCATGCTAAAATGATTTGTGTACTGTAGTTTCCAAGGAATAGTGACACTCAAAATTTAAAAAGGGCACCCTGTGGCTTTAATGTTACTATGATGGCGAAAATACGAATTTAAGCTAAATCAATTATCAACCTTAACAGTGATTTTCTTCCAGCTGACCCGCAGACAATTCAAAATTGAGATGTGGGTAGGGGATTTGATATTTAACATGTTTCTTGATCAACCCAAGTGTAATGCTTCGGAATCATAGCCGTTAAGTGTAATGTGAAGATAGATTGCACGTCCGTGGCATGATGCGGCGAGGGCACATCTGATTATCTTGGAGGCGTTTGATATCAATGCTCGAAACTATGGCTGCGATGTCGGATTCTCTGGACTTAATCGCAGATGTCTTGTGGTTAAGTCGTTCGAGGCCTCTGCAGACTTTCACCGGTAAGTTTTATGTCCAGTTAATTTTACAGTAACAGGGAGGGGCAAATGAAATTTCAGTGCCTCTATTCTTTAGTAGTTTTAAATAAATTAATTCACATAATCGCAGTCGTGCTCACCGAATTAGTTGCCCGGCATAACAACGTATTTGTTTTTTTCCCTAGAAATGTGGTACCACATATTTCTGTGGGCATTTTTCTCATCTGTATTGATCCACACTATAGCAGCCTTAACTGCTTTTGCAACGCTTCGCAAACATCGAATCGGCAGGTAACGTGTTGTAAAAGTTGAAAGTTTTACTTACAAAAAAGCTACTGTGAAATTGTTGTGCCAAAAGTTCAACCACTAAATTTTGGAAAGATGTACCGTTTTGATGGCCACGGAGACTACTGGCTCTTGAAACCTGTGTTACCTTTATTAGAAGTTGAACTGAGTAAAAATTTAGTTAGCTCCTAATTACCTTGTAAAATCTTGCCTGGACTTGCTCTGTATGAAAATTTTGCCTAAGTAATTCTTAATTGTTCCGCCCCTTAGCGGAAGAAGGGCTTAATTTCAGTTTCTTCGTTGGAAATTCCTGCAGACGCTACTGAGAGTGCTTGATTCATAATGTTCAAAATTTAAAAAGCTTGAAATTCCAACGGCCATTAGAATACCCTGCACGGTGCGACCAATTTAAAATGAACATAACTACGCTTTCTTTTGTGCTTTACAGATTTTTCCCAGTATTGGTTTTTCTTATGGGCATTCTTACACCAGGAACATCGGGAATCATTACAAGTGCCACGATTGCTTTTGTATACTATTCTAGTTCCTTTCAGCTGGTTCCATTTTATGCATTTCTCTACGGAACGGGTCAGACTTTGTTATTTATGTTGTTTTCCTTTACAAGGATTTTGGCCACATTGTAAGTACTGTGTTTTGGCTAAATTATTTTTTATTAAAACCATATTCATGTGGTTGGCGGGGTGCAAAAGCAGTTGCATAAAGAGCGAATTTATCCTGTTTGTTGTGATCACATTTTTTCAATCCGCACATCTCCCTCAGTTTCCATTGGAGTTTGGTGGTGGCATATTAAAGTGCCTTATCTGCGATTGTCATCATTGTCGAAACGCCGCTCGGATCCATGATGAACCAGTAATCAAATTTACAGTATGACCCGTCAGCCGAAACAATCAGATCATACCTTGCTTGCGTCAATCCTTCACTCTGCCAGCCGCAGGGACGAAGTGAAGACTACAAACTGATTGATTATTGATTATTCTCAAACCGCAGTGAATGCCAACAATGGCAGTCATGCATGAGTCAGTGAACCGTTTTTTTCGAGGGCAAATGTTTCATTAATAAAAATATATGACCGCCTAACTTCTCACTACTGTATATGAAAGTTGCACTTTCAACACGAATTTGTTAATTACTCATCAAACCGAAACCCAAAACATTTTCAGATTTTCAGAATTAATGCAACCAGTATAAGTTCAGCAAATGGCAATGAGGTTGGATGTTAAAAACTCCGCACCTGGGACCTTAACTTTATACTGACACATTTTTAATCTTCTTGTCCTGAGAAAGTATGTTGCCTCTAGAGATGGACCATGTTTTCACAATCAACTTCATCCTCTGTAACATATTCATGAAGTTATGGATGATTCGCTGATTGACATGGGGTAAGCGGGTAGGGAGGTCTCCACAACGTTACCAATGACCGTGAGAGTTGAAAACATTGAACCTTCGCCTTCTCTCACACGTCGTACAAGTCGCAAGGTGTCAACCCAATTTTATTTCCTGTATGCACCATCAGCAGCCATGACCTCTTCACTAACACGGAGAGGGCAAGAAAGCAGGATGGCATAAAATACCTATTGGCAAGGGAGATAGAGACTCTTGACCTATTGGATTAATTTTCGTGGGGGCGTCGTATCGTGTTCGTAACTGACTCGAGTGAATAAAGAGATGAAATATTTATGAAAATGAAAACTGGCTTCCTCGTGTTCACTGCGAGCGAGCCGCAACACCAACCAGACTGTAAACAGAATTCATAGATTATGAAGCTCATTTATTATAAGACAATATATCGGGCATCAACTACGGCCAACGACTTAACTCACGACCATCGGTAGTTTGCTTCCGAGTCCATGAAAGAGCAGGACCAATGTTTTTAAATTTTAATATCTGTTCTTAAATCTTAATTATCATATCACCTGATCCGTAGACTCGGTCTCGGGTGTGTGTGTGGGTGCCTGTGAGGGCATTGGAAGACTAATGGAACGTATTGGTGAAGGACGAGAGAACGTGATTTTAGAGCGGTTTTTATCATTTACCCTTCATCGTCCAGTTGAATATAGTGAATGGCTGTCAGTCTGTCTGGCCCTTCAGTCCATTTTGCATGTCTCACCACAGCAGCTGACAGCACAAGACAGTGAGCTCGGAAGTTTACTAATTTGGATTCACTGTAACGTGTAGGAATTTTCAAAGTCGTAAGGTTTACATATTCCTCACATAATTTCAAACCGTATATTACAGTCTACAGAAGTCGAATAATGTGAATCTGAATCGCAGGAATTTTCAAAGTATCATCAAGGAGGAGAAAAAATGACGGATGCAGGAAATGGGGAACCACATATAATGACGAATTGCATTGAAGATCTTAAGTGCGTCCCGTTTTCCTCGCTGATTGGATCAGGTTTCTGGCATAAATTTTCAAACATTGTTCTGAACAAAATTAAATTGACGAAGGAGAAGATTCCTCTTCACGGTTATTACACCAGATCCGTCGCCCCGGCTTTATTCACGGTTGAGTACTCCTCATTCGAAAGGTTAGTAAGCAAGGTGGTCTTGATTACAAAAAGGCTTTGATTTTTATGTGTTTTCTGTTACAACTCTTTATCTCCATGATTCTTTCTATAGTGTTCCTCAGAGGGACCGACACACAGTGGTCACAGCAGGATACGTAATAAACACTAATACTGTAGAGGAATTCCGGGATGTGGACAAGAAGGAACTGATGAACTCAGAGGGACAGCAGCTAATTAGTTTGCTGTCATCCCAGGATGGGATCGACAAAATTAGTGCAAATCCGGCGTACTTGGTCCCTTTTTTTCTACTCACTTATGCTGTAAGAATGAATGTACATTTAAAAATACGGTATGATTTTTTCCCCGTTTATATGATTTTACATTTGATTGTTTTTGTAGAACCTTAAAAACTACAGCTATAGATACTGGTTTGCATTCCCCGCTATTTCATCGATCAAGATGCTTCTTCTTCCACAAGAGGAGGATACACCATCTGTTCCAAAGGATCAGCTAGCAAGTGCTGTTGCAGCAAACGAAAAAATTGTCACGTCCGGCTTTTTCTTCATTACGCTGAACGAGCTAGCCGTTGAGATTCTGCCGTTGAACGTAGAGAAAACTGGGGAGCAGTTGTATGCTTTCATGGACACGTCCTCCGTTGAGTCATATCCATGTTGGGTCATCAGGAATTTTGTGGCATACATTGTGCAGCGTGAAAAACTTCAGAGTGAGAATGTGGTTCGTGTGGCAGGTGTTCGATTGTTGAAGACAGGGGTCCAACTGAGAGTTTACAAAATTCGACTTTTGGTATGTAATGATGACATATATCAAGAGCATTCACTTAACACACGTCGCTGCGTTAATATAAACAAAAATCCGTACGTTCTCTGGATTTTTTTCAGTTCTCTTCCGATTACCTGGAGAATCCGAGATTTGTTGGCTGGGAGAAAAACTCTAAGGGGAAATTGGTACCGCAGTCTGTAGACTTACAGTCCACATTAGATCCTTCGGCGCTGTGCGAATCAAGTGTAGATTTCAATTTGAAGCTGATGAAATGGAGACTATTTCCGTCTTTCGATCTGGAGAAGTTGCACCAAACCAAATGTCTTCTTTTAGGAGCTGGAACTTTAGGATGCAATGTGGCCAGATGCCTAATGGTAATCATTTTGCCAGTAGATATGATTTGATTTAAATTAGTTTTTCAATTGAAAATATTCTTTAACTTTCAGGCTTGGGGCGTTCGTCATATTAAGTTTATCGACAACTCGACAGTGAGCTACTCGAATCCTGTGCGGCAGAGTCTGTTTACATTTCAAGACTGTATTGATAACAAGCCCAAAGCAGAAGCAGCGGCGGAGGCGCTGAAAAAAATTTATCCCGGTGTAATATCCTCCGGTGAAAAAATCTTGGTACCCATGCCTGGTCATCCCGTATCTGCAGCAACCCTGAGTCAAGTAACCCATGACTTCGGAGTCCTTGAAACGTGTGTGAAGGAGAGTGATGTCCTGTTCCTTTTAATGGATACAAGAGAAGCGCGGTGGTTGCCCACAGTAATGGGCGCGGCGGAAAATAAGGTTTAGAAACTCTATATATTACTGGTTGGGGTAGATTAGCTCTCTGATGGTGGACTTTATAAATTAATCGTTTGCTTGGACATTTTTTACTCTGCCAGATTGTAATCAATTCTGCCCTGGGATTTGACTCCTATGTCGTCATGCGACATGGCAATGAAGAAAACAAGCTGGGCTGCTACTTTTGCACTGATGTGGTTGCGCCCGGTAATGTGAGTTGTGTTATTTCTAATGTCTTCTATCAGTTTATTTTATGTTTCATTTCTGGAGGTAAATGTTAGTTACCCTTTACAATTTTTCAACGCAGTCGACGAGAGATCGGACCATGGACCAGCAGTGTACGGTCACCCGCCCTGGAGTTTCTTATATTGCCTCTGCCTTAGCAGTGGAACTGCTCGTATCTTTACTTCATAATAGCCATGATAGTCCTTTGGGAAACACTCCTCATTCCCTCCGGGGATTTTTATCCTCAGGGGAATTTCTAATGCCGAGCATTGGAGCCTTTGATAAATGTACTGCCTGTTCTCCCGTGGTGAGTTGCCTTGGGATTCAAGTTTCATTTCGCCTGCTTAGTTTTCCATAAGTGTTGACGACGGGATCATTGGTAATTTCAGGTGCTCTCAGAGTATAAAGAAAGAAAACTTGAGTTCGTTATGGATGTCCTGAACGATTCCAACACTTTAGAAAAATTAACTGGCTTGGACAAGATTAAAGAAGAGGATCTGCTGGATGGAATAGTAGAGCTTGATGACGATGAATCAGAGTAGATGCCGAGCTTTCGAAGCGTGAGATCTCATATCCTCAAAGGCACTGCGTGCCAACTACTGGTCTATAGTACAGCCTCAGTAACGAAGGTGTGCCGTGAGATATAACGAATTACACTGATATTTCCTCGACTGGATATGTGGACAGACGCGTTATGGATTTTTACGTTTTTTACGGCTTGTAGTATCAAATGTCCCTATGGGCTGTTCATTACCAAAATGGCGCGTCTCTGTGGACAGAATTGGTATTGGTCCTACGTCAGAGTAATAAACAACGCAACGGCGGTAACGGATGTATGACATGACCATATGTCGATAAATTTAATGGAAGGAATTAAATTATACTTGGAAACATTAGTTTCTCCAAAACCGAGTTTTAATTGTTTTCTGAGGTAAGGTACGTGTAGAAGAGCATTTCGTATTGGTACAAACGTGTTGGCACTTAGAAATTATTTGAGAGTGGAGTCACTGATCGTAGTAAGAGACGCGACATGTAAAATGTATCGCCGCATAAAGCTATTCGGTGTAAAACTCAAAGCAGTTATGTTGTAATCAAGAAATAAAACTAAGAACTGGCCGTAGAACACTATAATTTTATGTGCATAGTTGGTAAAAGAAGTCGTTATGCTGGTAGATGATGCACTACCTATTCAGTGATACGCTTCGCCGCGGGCGGCGCACCGTCTCTACAGGTGCTCCGATACGGTCTGGTACGTTCAAAACCACTGTAGATTTGGATTTGGATTTAGCTTTCTTTGTCGGTGGAGTAAAATTTGGACCTTCCCGAGCCTTCCGTTTTTCAGCCGATATTAGAACATTTCCGTGAGGCCCTAACACAGCGCTTCGTTCCCCTGTTCTTGGAGCACTTAGAGGCTCACGTCGAGAACTCGTGCGCTGCAAACCATGAAAAAGCAAAAGTTTAACTGTGCTGAAAGTACCTTTTTAGTGAACTTACATTATATGCACCGGTTACCTTCACAGGTTGCTTCACAGCGGCTCTTTTCTTAATTCCTTGTTTGTAATCTTCCCAGTCCTTCTTTATCAATTCGGAAATTTCCATACCGTGTATTAGAAGCTTCCTCCCGTTTTCTTTCTCAAAGTTCTGTGCCATCGTAACAAGCTTCGCCTCACATTTCGGCAAGGCGGTGCTAATACTATTCATCTCTTTCTGAGATTGAAGTAATGCTCCACCACTAAAAATTTAAGCTGACCTTAATTATCGGCTCCTTCTGACCATAAACATGTTTGTTATTTGCTACGGTACCGGTTGATGAAACGATTGGGATCTTCCGCCTTCAGTTGTAGCTCCCTCATTCGTATCCATAAGTTTGAGCGCCTTTCAATCTAAATGCAAACAATAGGGTGTTAAGCATGTAATGGCGACATGACATTCTATTCCTTGCAATCTATTGAAATCATGTGGTTTGCCTAACAGGCTCATACCTGATCAAACAACATCTGATGCTTGGCTAAAAAGGATTTCCACCTAACAAGCTCCGTTCGGTGAATTTCCAGAAGATCCCGAGTGTAGTCTGTTCTATGAAAGGCCAAGAAGTTGGCATCCTCTGCACATCGAACCATGCACTGCTTCCAGATCTCTGTCAGTTCTTCTCGAATTTCCAAAGTATTCTTTACAATTAACTCCTGTTGTCTTTCTTTCGCAAAATTCTGCTTTCTAATAAGGTTTTGTAGCTGCAGTCAATAAAAATCCAAACATGATTTCGGCTTCATACCACATTATTTTGAGAAAAATAGCACCATGTAATTTTTACCACGTACCGCCTCTATTATATCCACTCTCGCGTTTGTCATCTCTAAGAAAGGATCATGACATTGTTCCAGCTCATTCCAGTTTTCATTAACTTGTACCCAGAGATCCTTTGCCACACCATTTAGCTGTTCAACTTTGGATTTTAGCTCATCCAGCATATCCTTTGCATACAGATTTCCATAATGACAATTAAAAAACCTTCTAAGCGCCAGACCAATTCACAATAAGTAACATGCATTTGCTATGCTTTTACAAATGAAATACAAAGAGTGGAAGTCAAAAATCCATACATTTGCCTTTGGAATCAGCGTCTCATCTTCAAGATCAGCATCTGTGAGAGCCTCATCATCAAAAAACTTTTTCTGAAAATCACTCTGCGGGGCTTTCTGAGTAACTTGGATGAGCGGTCGAATTTTTCTCTTGAATTCTCTGTATTCTAGCAGCTTGCAGGTACCCTTTTTGATAACTTTCAGGTCGAGGTCGAGCGGAGGTGCCGGAACACTCATTATTGTCAGATTATTTTTTGATTGCTAAAATTATTCCCAAGATTCACACAAACCCTTACGCTAACTATCCAAATCTACACTGAATATGATAGAATAAAAGAAAAACGTGGATATGGACCACTTCAAAGTATACGTACGCGTTAAATTTAAATGCCCAGTAAGATGTCAACAGTCACAGGAACACAAAAAACGAAGAACAGCAGCAGTTTCCCTGTAGTCTCTGTCTCTACCCAGTTCCACGATTTTGTCAACCGTCAACAACTGCATTCCTAAAATAGTGTGTTGTTTCAGCTGGAGCGGCTTTACCTCCCTCCTTTTTTTGGCTTGCATCCCATTGGCTTGTCTCTCAAACCAACTGATCTGAATGGCGCCAAATTCGCACATGTTAGTCATGTAAAATACGGCGCACTTGATACTTTGTAGAATATGAAGACCCAGTAAAGCTCGTCGGGATCCCTAGCGATATCGGATGAACTTTTCTAAAAATTATAAAGTCGCAGAATTGAAAGAACTTGACTTTTCGGATTTGAAATTGGAATTTCTTCGCCTGCTTCCAGGGTATCATCTAACTTTGTGGGTAAGCAACGCCTCACCTGTATTCAAACGTGGAGAAAAATATCTGCGTGAACTGCAATTTTGAACCGACTCATTGAGCATAAAAAACTTTGAGAGCTTCATTTATTACTTTGTGTAATTTAGAATTTTTGGTAGAAAACTTCATGCGAGTGTAATTATTTGGGTTTTAGGAGCTGGGATAATCAGAATGGGTCACTGGTATCTGGAAATATTCAAGTTATCCCTATATGTGGCGTTCCCTGTATCCATGTTTTACGTCTATAATCAGGCTTCGATCTTCGAGGACTGGGTAATAGAGACAAAAAGACAGATGCTTCCCCCCGATTCACAGGAGCAATCAGAATTAAAGAACTTCATTAAGCAAGTGCGGGACGAGCAGGAAGCAAAGCTATTACTCCAGATGAAAGAAGAAGCATCCAAGTGAGGGCATCCAGTGTAACTAATAGCGTTCTGTAGTGTAGTAGGCATATTTTCAGTCTTGATTACTGTCATGTCGCAACGAATTGGATGTGACCATTTAAAAAACTTTCTGTTCGCTTTGAAGGTCAGAATTTCGTAATGTTTATGTACTGGCAAGCCCTAGTTTATTCCCCGTGTCGTAATCTTTTTAAGAATCAATCCCTCATGACTCATGAACACCGTAAAGATGGTGCGAAAACCCGCAAATAAAGATCAGTTGAGTGTATCCGCCAGACTAGTTGTACTTTAATGTGGTCCCCTCGATGAAGCGAATATAACGAAAAGTATGTTATGTAAAAGTTACATCACGGTTTTGCGCAAACTTGACGCTGATTTTCTAAAAAATAGCCTATTTCTGTATGGAGTATTTTATGTGCCCAACTATTGCCGTTCAAAATATACATCTATACTGTAATGTGAGTCAGCAGCTTGAAGTGGGCTCTGGACTTACTCCAAGAGGATTATTATTGGACGCAATTATGGTTGTTGTGCCGGAAGAGGTTAAAATTTTTAAGCATGGGAATGCGTTCAGGGGATTTTTTGACAAAGTGCTTAAATTATTCTTTTCCCATGGAGACGGATGATCTGCTGAACTTGCTTTTCCTATGCCGTTGTTAGGAAAATTAGGTTTGGAAGAGCCACAAGTGGAACCTGTAGGTATGAGTAGTTTAATGGGGACCTGTCCACCGGTACTTTGACTAATCGATTGGGGTGGATAACTCGTAATTGTCATTGCTGTGTTAGTATTCTTTGTTGAATTCTGCACGTGCCGCTCTAAATGGACTTTCAGTTTGTCCTGGCGAGCGAAGGGCCGTTGGCAAATTGTGCACTTGTATGGCTTCTCCCCGGTGTGTGTGCGTAAATGACGTTTGAGGTGTGCAGACCGTGCAAACGTGTTCTATAGGACACCAATAACGGAGAGAATTAATTTGAGCATATTAGTTAGTTCAACTACTCTAGAATGCGTACATGAAGCTGTCCTGGCAGCTTATTGCTAAAAATACTTACATTACAATAAGAGCACATGTAAGGTTTGGAACTTCCCACATGTGTCTTGATATGTCGCTGTAGCTGGTTTAAATTTGTAAATGCCTGCGCACACCACGGACAGTTAGCCGGCATCTCCGCGAATTCACCGTCTTCCTTTTCCGTCTAGGCACCCCCAATTAACATAGCAAAAAGTTATTGCACCGTCACAGAATTTGGTCTGCATGTATTGAGCACCCCTTTACATTTATGTTGCCTTACTTTTACTGATCCACATTCTGCGGAGGATAGGTTCAATGCAGAGGTGTTACTTATGTCCAGATCTTCATCCACAGACTCGTTATTATCAGAATCACCTGCATGGTCCATGGTCATTCCGAGATCCTCATTCGTGTACACGAAACTCTCCCCTTTATCATACTGTATATGAATACTTTCTGAAGCGCCGGCCGCATCCCCTACACCATCCCATGAAAATTCCAGGAAACAAATTAAACTTTATTTAAATTAAATTAAATTATTATTTTTGAAGGAGAAGCTGCAAGCATATTAACATACCAGCTCTCACGTACCTGTTTCATCAGTACACTCTCCACCATTGCGCACTAAGTAAATTGTTTTCGAAGACGAAAGGTCAATGTCAACTCCCACGTCCAGTTGTACATCCTCTACAGGTTCGTTCTTAATCGCCACTGCAGAATCATTCTTGGCCGGCAATGATTTGGTTGGAGGTTCTTCCTCGACGACGCTTCCGACTCTGGAATCACTGAGTCGACGACGGAACATATCCACTTCATCAGACTGAATGGCACTTTCTATTGCTGTGCCCAAAGACTGGCACCCAAGTTCACTTGCTATATCCAGTAGCGCGGGAATGCGAATCTTCGTTGCCATGACTTTGCCAGAATAGATGAATTCCAAGGCTGTTTTGACGTCTGAGACGCATGACTTTCTTAACATCACCACTGGGTGAGAACAGGGTCTTGGCCACGGAGTCCCGTTGAAAAGATTGTACAGGTACTGACTTGAGGATGATAACACTATCTGAAAGGCAAAGTTGAAACATGATTACGATTTCACCATCATATTCCACTTTAATTAAAACACCGATGAAATAACTCCAGTCTCACAGGAGTCAAAATCAGACTTACACGATGAGCCTGAAGCTGACCATCACTGCATGCGATAGTGCAGTCAACAAGTTCGTTCCGATGAAGTAAATTGGCACACATTCTCTGAAGATTCATCGCAGCATCACCCCCTTCCGGCGTCGCAAGCTCGACCACAAAATTTCCGTCTTCGTCAGTCGTCATGACAGCCGAAAAGCAATGCTGGAACACACTATTATCGAATCATAGAAACAAATTGAACCAAATAACAACAGTTCCTTCTACGTTATGACATTATCTTCGTCAATATTTCCTTTAAGGCAATACGCAATCTTGCACGCAACCGGTAACTCACCATCACCACTGAGTGAATGCATATGTTAACTCTACAGAATTTTGAAAAAGTAACTGTGCGATTCTGGCGTGCTGACTGCTATAGTGGATTTTTAATTGTTTGTGAGTATTTTTACCTCCACAAATATTTTGATTTTCAAATCTCACAATTAATAGTCTCAGTCTCCAGCTGTGGTGATGGTGAACCCAGATGGCTTCAAAATATAGGAAATTATCGCACTCATCTTTCTTGAACCCGTCTCGTATACGTATGCGAAAATTGTGTTCCCTACCCTTTAATATATTGTGATTCAGTGGACCTCACAAGCTAAGCTTTTCCCCCGGTCCCACAGATCCATTTAATCATTTCCCCACATTTTGTACAGATTGCACTTTTCTTTACTTACACAAAATTGTTGAAGGTAATAGCCCGTAGCCTGGATGAGTTTCAGAGCACAGTAATCTTGAGAAATAGACGATGATGATGTTGACACTCAGTGACATAAGCAGACACTACAACAGGTATACAGGATCTCTCTCCCCTTTCACCATGTAATGTCTATTATGATTACTGGAGTTGCGGAAGGATGAAAAAAAGCACATTTTCCAAACGTACTCTTGTTACTGGACTGTCAGTCACGCACATCCAGTTGCTGCAGGGTACAATACATAACCCTAAGAATGGGATGTCCAATACCAACACGTCCAGGGTGGCACAGGGTCTACACTGTGATATCGCTGCCTGATGAGATGAACAATTATTTGTTTCACCTGAACGTAAACTTTATAGTGCTTTAAGAATTACAAAATCTAGGCCGCCTGTGGACACTGCAAATCTTGACAGAAGTTGTTATAAACCCTTGCCCTCGTATTACTATCCTACATGCTTTACTGCGTGTCAGTCAATCCCATCAAACGATAAAACTTCCCGAAGGACTCCAGTAGTGGGATTAATGTAAGGGGAGAAATAAAGGATTTTTAGGTGGACGGTGCGGGCCTGTGTAAGGGGACTGTTGCTCCCCTACAACATTTACCCACCACTTTCCATCGTCCAGCTACGAAGCTTCAAAAGTGCCGGTGAACGGGAAAATGTGAACATTTTAGCCTTCCACTGCGTTGCATATATATACTGTTCGCCCTCAAGTACAGGGCTTTTCTCACCCCTTGTCGTCAACATTAGGTACCCTCACATGCTCTGCGCTGCGTTCAAAATACACCCACCGGTAGGGAACCATGCACGCATGCGGTCATGGGTTACACACTGTCACATATTTGGCGTAGTTTTTCTTGAGTACCACCATAGAAACCTTAACGTGTATAAAACGGATTTGCCTGGGACTTATAGGGCGTACTACCCTCCCCCAGAGTATACTATTCCTAAGGCTGTTCGGCCAACTAACGCCTATACAGTTTCGAAAATAATCACAAGTGAAGTTTTACGAAAATCGTAGCTGGGAAATTTAAAATGGGTTTGATCATAAGGATTTTTATGCGCACAAGGGTGGCGCCCCCTTTGGTGTCTTTCAAAAATTTTACTTTTGTACTCATGAAAAATAGCCGAATTAAGAGTTAAGGAGCGTGCTTCTTACATTTACGATGAATTTAATCAGTTATCGATGTATTTAGGCTATAATTTTGAGCTTAGATCCTAGAATTACAAAAATCCGGCGGGTAAGATCTCATTATTGTCCTCCGATTCTTGGACTACTACTACCTCTTCAACATCTATTTCAATCTCTGCCCGACAAATGATATTTACGAAATCAGGTCAGTTGCCATTTTAGCAATAACTGGATTAAAATTAAACTTGGGACGGATTTTGGAAATATTACAATGCCCAAACCAATAAGTTTTAATAAGCTATGTCTGTTATCAGATGCTCAGATCAAGAGCAGGGCTACTTTTAGTCACACATCCCGTCACCATGTTCATGCAATTGCACATCAACATGCGTCGTTACACTACACCTAACGTTAGTCGATCATTTGAGGTCCGGCAGAAACGCAGCCAAGCTGTGAGCTAGCCTACTGAATTGACTTTAATTTTCAAATAGTCAAGAACGAACAGCTAGAAGTTTATTAACGTAAAGTCAGTTCATTCTTTGCTGGAATCGTAATCAATCAGAAATCGTAACAACAAGTTTCCTGGTAAGAACTTTCCTTGCAGAATATTCTTCGGTCGTTTCTGTTTGTTTACGATTGTCATACTGCGCTCAAGATTATTTTTAAAACAATATTTGACAGTCATCTCAGTTCCGAAAATGTCTTTGATACTGAAACTAAGAAATTTTCAATCTTGAATCATAACATACATTTTCAATCTTGAATTATAGCATACATTTTCAATCTTGAATTATAACATGAGACCATGATTCAAAGCAACTTCTGGATATCTTCATAGTTTTATTACAGAGGTTTTGGGGGAAGGATGAGGGAAGACTGGAATGACGTTATCTCGCTTCTCTGAAGTTCGACTAAAATGATCCATGAAAAAGTGCTCACAAGTGTAGAAAAATTATATTTTCACATATTTTCCAGCACACGCTCCAGCATCAGCAGGACCAATGTGTGTTATGGTTAGCTGGCGGTCCGTGAAGACTGGTTTTACAGATTTAGTTGGTTTAGTTGGTTTTACAGAAAGCTGATCGATGACTAAATTACTAAAATATGTTTAAGTCTTCATTGAGACATTATGACCAAACTGATTCCATTTGTAAATGCGAGGCAATTCATATAGTATGCAGCCGTAATGAGGAAAAAACAGCACAAATACTTCGCCTTATGAGAAGAAAAAATTTTGACCTGGAAGAATTCTGGACTAAAACCCTCACATATGTAACGAACAACAAGCGGTCTCCGCACAATTTTAAATGCAATGAACTAAAGAAACCGCTAGCTTCGCCAAGGCCTTGGTTTTTAACGGTGGTTTTGGGCTTTGGTAAAGCTAGGTTTTTTAGTTCATTTAAGGTTGTGTTGAGACCGCTTGTTGTTCGAAGCATGTTTAAGGACTTCAGCCTGGAATTCGGAGGCACGAGCCCTTTTCCATGCAACCTTAAAAAATACTTAAAATTTGAAATAAAAGCTGCAGTGATTATTTCTCCAAATGTTTCTTAATATTTCATGGCTTTCTTAAACTTTCCCACATTTATCAAATTGTTTTGAATTATTTGAGCTCAAAAATTTTTTAGAAGTGAAATCCATCCACACCACTACATTAACGTACTGCCCTCAGGGTTTCCGCCACGCCCGGGGTATTCCTCTCCGGTTTGCATACGCCCCTGCTACTCCCGGCCGATTCCCCGAAATCCGGAGGCCAGAGAAGGACTACCTGGCTTTGGCCCCGATACCCCTTATATACAATTGGCGTAAAGTTTGAGCACCTCATCTCAGGGGATGGTTAGGCGGGAGAAATCCCTCAATTGTACCCCCATCGGAGGAACGCCGAATTCAAATTTTCAGCCCCCTCCCGCTCCACCTGTCTTACGACTATTCCGTAGAAACTCTGGCTCTACGAAGTGTGTCAGGGGGATAAGAACAGGACCACGGTGACTGATACTATTTCTCCTCCTTTATGGTTTAGTAGATGCCCAGCGTATTCCCCCTTGCACAGTGTGTTGGCTGTTGACTGAGAATTACGATACACTTGCGACAGTTCAACATAACGCCCCGCCGTTGGTCACTACATTTGCCGTTCATTGTTTGCGATGTGGGAAAGATAAGAGTTAAAATATGAAACTGGATCATCACATCACACAATATATACTAACTATACTGTGCTAACGGGTCCACCGTTGAGTTCCAAGAAGAAACGGGAGGGCTGGATAATACGCTGAGAGCTTTTTCATAGCAAAACGGAAAGGCTTGTGCATCATGGTGTCCAATTTTCGACTACCGCCCAGTATATGATCCTCCCACCGGGTAATTTCGATTCCGCGCTGCATTTCAGCATTCGGTCAATTCTGGCAGGAAATACGAAATCATCTGTTTCGCCCTGCGAATCGCGTATAACTCGAGAACGCATTGACCGATTTGAGTGATTTTTGTTTTAAATGACAGAATTAAATTCTCTAGGACATCCTTTCATAATTTTATAAACGCTGCAGTAGTTTTTTCAAAATTTCAAAAAAAAGTTCGGAAATGCTGAACAATTTATTTATTGAAAATCACGAAATTTTGCAAATTTCTTTTCAAATTTTAAGCAACAACGCGCATGATATGAAAACAAAGTATGAGTGAACATCCTAGAGAATTTAATTCTCTATCGTTTAAATCCAAAATCACTAATATCTGTCAACGCGTTCGTGAGTTATGCGCCGTGGGACCATAGAAGTAAAAATTGTGATCACTTCAGCAGTCCCACGGCAAACTGAGCATAACTCACGAATCGGTCAATGCGTTCTCGAGTTATACGCGATTCGCAGGGCGAAACAGATGATTTCGTATTTCCCGCCAGAATTGACCGAATGCTGAAATGCAGCGCGGAATCGAAATTACCCGCTGGGAGTCGAAAATTGGACACCATGATGCACAAGCCTTTCCGTTTTGCTATGAAAAAGCTCTGAATAAGAAGGATGGGCTAAAAAGTCTCAGGAAGTGAGTAAGCCTACGCGTGAAATAGCATATGATCTGGAAATGGAAATATTGAAGGGGCTTAAAAAAGTTGCAGTTGTGCATTTTGATCTCATGAATGAGTGATGCACTTATTTCGCCGTCGTGTTCCCTACACCAATCAAATGCAGATAGACAAATGCACAGTTATCTCGTCTTTATTCATACTGTCTAGCGCATGAAGTCCTCAAATTTGAAGAGCCATCCGCAAAAGATTATATAATCCCAACATACTATGTAATTACTGTGGTTCTTACTACAAATACAATTTATACCAGAATGTCGATAGTGTAGACTCTATACTGACATAAATATGCTAACAGGCAACCATTACAGAAGCACCACCATTTATTATCTCCGCGCAAGTATTTTGAAATACACACAGCTAATTAGAGTTACTCTTAAATAATTTGTAAAACACGGGAGCCCCCGGGCGGGCTGAACTGAAAACTTATCCTGGAAGAGTTGGTGGTTTCGGGCAGGGATGGGGTATTGGTATTATACCAGTACAATTCTCTTTACCGGTAGCAGGAACTCAAAGAATATCAATACCAATACCAATTCTTAATATCAATACAAATACCAATACCAATA
>WJFA01002134.1:0-17381 GCA_009870155.1 Pseudobourletiella spinata
AAATTATTAACCTAACCCTGGAGCTCTCACGTAGCACTTAATTTGAGTTTGAGCCCTTGCTATTATAATATTGTTCATAAATAAATTATCCTCGTCGGATACCGCTTATTCTCATTGCAAATTGCAACTCACTTAAGTTCAAAGGACATTTAAACCACCTTCTTGAAGCCAAATTTTTATCCTCTGACCGAACAAACCATAACACTTTCGAAGGACCTGGTTTTTTCGATCTATCCTGTGAATCCTCCTGTAACCATTGTTATTGCTTCCCTGTTACTCCGCGCGGACTCCAAATTGTCTAGAAATGGCGTCATCAAGTCTCTTGGAACACACGTAGCCATAGGAACCAAAAACTGTTACTACTTAAAATGCTTTAGCGCCGAGGGACGAAGGAAGGGTGCGTGAGCAGGTTAACGACTACTAAATAAACTCACGCGGCACTAGACGAAAACTTTTGAGTTGATGCTATTGAGTTTTCGCTCTTTTAGACTGAAGGCACTCTCGTTGTCTCGTTGTCTTACCAATAACGTAAGACACAAGTTTGTAAAGTCACTATGAGTCTTTTGGAATCAACGGCCAATTGCTCAAAAGACACTATTGAGTGTGTCAGAACTCAATTTTAGTGTCTCTTTGGCACAATTTGGTTGTCACGTCTTCATCCTGAGTGAGAGAAAGATTATTTAAAATGCAAGGAGAGGATGAGCAGGAAGCGTTGAACAATCGTCCTCCTTGTATGCCAGTGCCATCTAGTGGCGAATGTAACAAGTAAAATTCCTTTCACTGCTGATCTCCTCGACTCTGCCTTTATATGATAGTGTGATGCTCCTGTGCCTCTTTCTCTCCCACTGCTTGTCCAGTAGTGGCTGCTTCCAGTTGAAGAGCAATCATTTAGAATATTTATTGCATCTTAAAGTACAGCTTACGAGGAAGAGGGTTGAATTTTCCGTTTTTAAGGATAATTGGGAAATTTCGGAACGGTGTGGGTGTGTGATTATATGTAACGGGTGTGAAAGCGGGTGTTCAGAGCATTGAGTGGGAGCAGCTGATTGGGGAAATGAGAGTTAATTTGGGAAAGTCTGGATGTTTAGTGGCCAGGACTTGTGGGTGAAATTAGCGGGAATGGGTGAGATGGATAGGTACCATTAGAGAATTTGTAATTAGGAGGACTCTGACCAAGTTGGAGCGACGCGGCTTTGTGGTCTGAGCATTGTTCCTAATGATACGAGATATCCAAGCCGGTGGGTGGATGCGGATATCGATCACACCTGGAAGTCCTCCTGTAGTTAATCTCAACTACTCTCTCAGCCAGACTCTCACCACATTCTCATGACCATGATGATCATGATGATGGTGATGATGATGATGATGATATTGAGGAGCTGATTTTACGCCGTGTGTGAGCTTTCGGAGAGATGATGATAGTGATGAAGATGATACTTGAGTTGAGTATTGATTTTATTTGGCCATCATGTAAAGATTACGAGACGGAAAGAGGGCGGAGAAAGTTTAAGGGCAACAAATCCTGAAGGGGAACCTTGAGTGGTGCAACTTGAGTGTGTAGAATGAGTTCTTTGGAAGCGGGATCAGTAATATGAGGAGCAGGAGGAGTGTATGTTTATAGTCCTTAGTAGAGTATACTTTCCCCCGGCGTCCGAGCCGTCCAGTGTCGAATCGTTTTTGAGCATATTCCATTAATTTGAGCCTTGTGTGTACATTGGCAAAGTCCGCGTGCGCATATTATCGTGCCGGGTTGGGGAGGTTTAAGAGGCTACTGGGAAATTATTTACACCGACAGTCATGGGCTTACGTTGCCCACACGACGGAAATACGGTGCTGAAATTATTAAGCTCTGCAATAATACCGTAAAGGATCGCAGTAGGACCGAGTTGAGCTGGAGATTCCGCAACTGTTTATTTCCAGGAGAGGGTTATTATTGTCGGACAGTATGGGCTCTCGGGGTCGTGAAGGAGGTGTAGAGGGTGGTTTCGGGATGTGAAGGGCAAGTCTTGGTTGTTGTTGTTTCCTCAACCCTCATCATTGCCGAGTTGAGAGGATCTCTCCGTGGTGGGAATGACATTTATTAAGTGGTATAACGCTTGCTCAGGATAATGAAAAGGCAAAGGCGAATTTCATCCTGTGACCTCTCCCACACTCACTATGCAGCTTCCAAGGATCTCATCCTCCTTCAGACTTGTAGACTGCTCGGTGAAAACTCATCGTCAAGTGCGGATGTGAAGCCAGAGGACATTTAAATTAATGCCCAAAGTTGTGCTAATAATGACTTCCCCTTCCTTCAAGACTCGTGCGGACTAAACTGTATTGGCCATTAGTGTTTCTCTTGTCGTACACTCTTACTATTATTATTATTATTATTATTATTATTATTTTTCTTTCTTATGATCCCCATCAGTGGCTCCAGCAACGGGTTCCTTCTTAAGGGACAAAAGCCACTCCTTGGCACTCCTACACACCAAAGAGTCGCTCCGTCAGTTCCTTCGTCTCAACGAATGTAATAACCCTGGAATAATAAAAGGCTTATGAGGACTCTGCTGGGTGAGCAGTTAACATCTCTCAACTGAGAGTCTGTATTGCATGGACAGGACAACATGGCTCATCTCTGTTTAAAAATGTTTTATTGTTATGGGAACTCCTCCGCATTGCAACGGAGCGTTTACCAATGTGCCAAAGAGCGGTTTTATATTCTCCCGCTCTTACGTAGTTCCCACGTCCATGAGAGCAGCAGTAGCTAGTTTATGTTAGTCGACGCGGCCCGGTGCCTCTCACTCCTTGAGTCCATGCTCAAGCGAGAGCTCATATACTTACGGATGATGCAAGTCCATTAAGCGATCCGCTGGGAGTTGGTCCTCCAAAGGATTCTTTTACGCCCTTTGCTGCAGCGGAATTTCCCGCCTTTGTGCAACGCCTAATTTCCTAGTAGTCTGCCCTGCCCGCCTTTGTAAAAGCGGAGTTGGTATATTATTGCGGGGAATGAAGAGCCTCTCGACAGGTTTGTGTCATGGTTGGAGCGAGTCGGTGCGATAGTTAATACACGGAGCCTAAGTTTCTTTCGGGAGTTTTGTGGAGTAACTCTTTAAAGTTTTTCCGTACCCTCTTCTGTGAGTGATTGATGCTGGATTTTGGGGATATAATAGTAGATAAGTCCTCTTCTTTTGTCCCAACCTTTGGAGCGGTGGGGGTGAAGGTATTTTGGAGGAGTCGGGTAAGTTGTTTTCATCTCGCTTCAAATGAGCTAAATATAGAAAAGTTTTCTATGGGATTCCGCTCCTAGCTAGTTTAGCTTAGTAGCCTTTCCCCGGCCTTGACGCGGGCTTATATGTAACCTTGGAATCTGATAGGGAGGGTCCGGATTATAGCTGTGAGGGCACACGTAGCAGCACTTATGATTTATTGTTCTAACCATGATGTTGGGGTGCTTTATGGAGGGTGGTGTGTTTTCCATAGTGTGTGTGTGTGTGTGTGCACATGCACTGATGGGACCGTTTGTTCTGCCCTTGTGAAGAGGGCCAGCAGGGCTTACTACAAATGGAATGAGTAGGGATGAGAGAAGAGGTTCTGATGCACTTGTTGCGAAATGGAATGCCTTGACGTCAGGACTTGGGCTCCGGTTTCACGCTCCGGTAGGAGTACTGTACATACTCATGCACTTAAGCTCTCCCGCCATGATATCTCTTCCCGTGAGTGGTTATCTCTGTGCTCATTCAAGTGATTACTGTCCCGCTTGAACGAGTTGTTGGAGATTTGGTGGTGAATCCCGGCTGTAAGCACGGAGCTATATCCTATCGACTGGCAGAATCTCCACTCCACGGTTGAATAACTATATAATGTCTTGGCATTATGTGGAGAGGACAGTTATGGAAGGGCGGATGTGCGGCTGACTGGGTGAAAGTTGGTAATGTAATAACTAATAATATATGTGATTCTGCACTACGCTTTAAGGTTGCCGCGCCATCGGACTCCCCTGCCGGGTGGTGACCAACTTCGAATCGGCCCACGATGCAAATGAGACGCTCACCATTGACAGATACTACGATGCAAAGGACAAGGAGTTGAACGATGATCCCTTCAATCCGGGGAAGAAGGACTCAATTTGGAACTTTCATGTTTGGAATGACGTTTGGATGGCTCGGCCGGACCTGGAGGCGAATGGGGTGAAGGGCTACGGAGGTTGGCAGGCCATTGATGCGACACCGCAGGAAACAAGCGAGGGTGAGTCTTGACTCCTACCCTATATGTATGTGGCACGACTCCTCTTGGTCGTCTGACATTTGCCCTCCCAGCTGACGTCTTTCTGTCTGCCCACTCGAAAAGTAATTGGTGTGATTGGGCTCCGGAGGGAATTAATGTCATCTCGTATATCTATAATATCTATCACAACTCTGTGCGTATGTGTTGAGAGGCAATCAAAGCGAAGAGCCTCCAAGTTGGGCTTTGTGAAGATGACACTTGTGGGCCCTGAGGTATCCCATGCTCGGATTGTTTCCCTTTTGTATCTATATACGCTACTACTTACTGCGTCTGTATGTCTTGTCTGTATTATTATTGAATCCTCTTTTTCCACAGGGGTCTTCCAGTGTGGCCCGGCCTCTTTGGAGGCTGTTCGTAAAGGACAAATCGGACTGGCCTATGATGTTCCCTTTGTCCTGGCGGAGGTGAACGCGGATTTGGTTCACTGGAAGGAGGATCGGGAGGCACGCCGGGGTTGGCGGCGGATGAATGCTGATAAATTCTCGTAAATCAAATTTAATTCACTCTTTTCTTCAATTACTTCGCCGTCATCCGGCGTGGAGCTCTGGCGGCCGAGGGCTGAGGATGAGGCGTGATGCTGTGAGCTCTCACAATCGAGCATATATATATATACAGTATAGCCTTTGAAAGAGCTCCACAGTGTTACAAGTTATAAGAGAGAAGCCGTGCTACGGTTGGTAAGCGGTGATATGTATATACGGTGGATGGGAAATTGTACTCCTTCTATTGTTACCCCTCCACCCATTTACTCTGTTCTGGTTTGGCCCTTATTTGCTCTTCGTCTTCCGTTTAATGCTGTCTAATTAATAGCCGTTTCTTTTCCCGCGGCTTTTTGTTCCACTCAGGGATAGAAATAGGGTGAGTGAGAAGTGTAGTAGTGGTAGTAGTAGTATTAGTAGTAGTAGTATGTGTAGGATGCACACCAGCTCTTTGGATGAAGGCTCCCCATTGATTATTTCCTGAACGACCCTTCATTTGTTCCAGCTTCGTAACTGTAATTCTCTCGCTCCCGTGGGCATCCAATGTTCCTCCCAATACGGAATAAAAAGTTTACAGCCTCTTATTTTACCAGAATTTATCGCTCTGTCCGCCTAATTGTGACTTTACAGATCCAGTTGGTGAAATTAAGAAGCCTATTCCTTGGGGATTGGATGAATAATTTGTATAGACATGGAAAAATATACAAGTCTATGTAAAAAGTTGGGACGAGTTCCCAACACAGATTTTTCCTGTATATTTTTCTAGTTGAAACCAAAAAAAAAAGTTTACATTTGAAATTAGAGTTTCTCGTAATGGGATTTTGATTTGCGACTCCTCGTAGGATCGGGCGACCCAACACAGATTTTTCCTGTATATTTTTCTAGTTGAAACCAAAAAAAAAAGTTTACATTTGAAATTAGAGTTTCTCGTAATGGGATTTTGATTTGCGACTCCTCGCAGGATCGGGCGGATGATTTTGACGAAGCGCCCCAACATGTTCGACCCGCGCGGCGAAGCGGACCGGATGGATGTTCTGGATGACTACAAAGGGAAAGAAGGTCTGCATTAATTATATAGAGCCGCGAGTAATTTTGACAGAGAAAGTTGTTAGGAAACTACGCAAGTATAAGTGCCACTTTGAGAGCATAAATCTTGACAGGAAATAAAACAGGGTAGCCTATAACGTTTGGTTGTATAGGTTTTGTGTGTGAACGTGTGTGCGGAGCAGTGGAGGGGCAGCAGTGGTAGCAGCAGCGGGTGTGGTGGAGGAGCAGTTGAGAAGTGAAATGAAGGTGAAAGCATCCGGGGCTCGCGCACGTAAAACGTGTGGGGAAAGTAGCAATGGCTAATAAAGGGGAATCCCGCGAAGACTCCCAGTCCAGATTTCGTGGCTCTTTCCCTAAATTACCCCGTGTCCAATTAATGCTCGCCTTTTGTAGACAGTAGACTTTGAAGCATGGCTGTAATTAGACGTTATTCAGTAGTGAAATGCATGGGCGCCTTCCACGTACGAGGCCCTTGTGCCCTCACTTAAGGCATATATATGTATACATACATATGAAATACAAGGTCGGTGGTTTGAGCTAGGACCCGTGTCGGCAGAAAGTCTATTGTGTGTAACTCCTCATTCCGGTGCGTCAGTCAAGACCCTATGGACATAATCTTCTTCCTCCACGATCGATTCCCAAGGCTCGACGAGAGCTATGTTTCTTTAAACGGTAGCTGCTGGTTGCTGCAAGTTAAATTTCAACGTGACCTGCTCTCTATTATTTGTGAAGAGCCTTGTGCCGCAGTCAAGTGAAGAGGGTTACATCATATACTGTGGAGTATAGCATAGTTGCTTGAGAGAATGAAAGACGTTGTGGAATTTGCATTTGCATCTGCTTAGGCTACAAAGTATATTCCCCTGCCAGCACAGAATGTTAAGCTTTCTTGGGGTTAGTACGGGAAATTAAAATTAAGTGACGGACGGATCCAGCGCGTAGTCAAAGTAAGCCATTCTCAAGGTAAATATCTGTATAAGGATTTTTTTCTTTTGAATTTTTCCAGGCTCGCGAGCTGAGCGGCTGGCGCTGTATAATGCCATTACGGGGAAGCCGGAAATTGCTTCATTTTACGGCCGTCTGGGAAAACAGGAGCCGAGTGATGTTAAATTTGAGCTGTTGGACCTGGATAAAATCCCAGTGGGAGACCCATTTTCTCTCGTCGTCAAAATTGAGGTTAGTGGAGTTTGTGGAAGAGCTGAATTGCGGTGAAAATTACAAGAAACTTCGTCTACTACCTCCAAATCGTCCCGGAGAGTGTCTGAGGAGAGTGCAATGGGATTGTCGCTTTTGGGGAAATAAAAAAACTAATCGTGCCTGCACAGGCTTTGTGTGTTTGTGCGTATTCAAGTTTGAGAGTGAAAATTAAAGTACAAATATGATTTGTTTGTCTATTTTTCCAGAACCAGGCGAAGGAGACTCGGACTGTTCAGACGACAATTACCGTCTCGAGCATGTACTATACCGGGCTGAAGGCCAATGAAATCAAGGGGGCAAATGGAAAGTTTACGCTGAAGCCATCATCAAGTTAGTGAGGGAAATTATATGAAGAATTCTATATTGTGAGCGGCTTTTTGAAACCATTTACCCTGTACAGAGGAGGAGTTGAAACTAACTGTGACGCCGCAAGATTACATGAAGAGATTGGTGGAGTACGGGATTATGAAGGCCTCGGTGATATGCGCCGTGGATGAGACGACGCAGTCCTGGATTGCGGAGGATGACTTCCAGATCATCAAGCCCTGCCTCAAGCTGGAGGTGAGGGGATAATTCATCCGTGTAATATCGGGGTTGATGGGAATCATAAATTTGGAGTTTTTCCTCCTCCAAAAATGCTAAGATATTTTTCATTCAAAGGTAAATCCGGAGTTGAAGGTACATCAGCCCGCCACCGTGAAAATAAGCTTTGAGAATCCGTTGGATAAAACCCTGACGAGGTGCTCAATCAACTATGAGGGACCCGGTCTGGTTCGTGTCAGAACTATACCACAAAAGTATGCACGTCAAAGAATTTCAATTTCATTATAGTGGTTCTGTCAGTCGCTTCTCCGTCCCGGAATTTAGCTCCACGCTCACGCTCCACCGCGCTTGTTGGCCTGCTTATCCGATCAAGCGTTCAGGGCGGCCATAGAAAGCTGAGGGCGGGAAAATTCGGAGGAGGGCTTGATCGCTGCGGTGCATTTTTACTGTCTCCCTCATGTGTGGCATTAACGTTGATATCTATCGGCTATTTTTTTCAGGGATGTTCCGGCTTTGGATGAGTTCCATACCGAGGTTCAGTTCGTCCCCAAGGTCATCGGAAGTCAAAGAGTTGTCATCACATTCACCTCGGAAGAGTTGACAGATATCATTGGATCTGCCGTTGTGGAAATCAAACCCTGAAAAAAATTCCAGCATTGAAATTTGTAAAGGGTAGCTTGGGTCTGCGCCACGTAAGTTTTCACGTCGGAGGGATCCAGATGAAGGCAATATACTTTGGTATTTTGTACATTATGTAAATTTTTTAGTGCCTTTTTGTAATCATTGTCAATCATACTCACACTTTGAAATTATATTGCTAATAAGTGTCATCTTACCGCTGTATCACTGTTTCCGTCAGTTGCGGCTGGTGACGAAGGCATTAGGAGCATTACCAGTTGTTCCGGTCCACACGCTGCACGTGAATAAATTTTTGCTTAAGCATCACTGAATTCAATCCTGTCAAACAGTCAAATTACACATGATCTTGAATCATATTGTAGATAATAATGTACCTCTGCATGATGCCAGCTTTGTAGCTGCACTGCCGTTCTCAGAAATCGGAAATTACAATGACCACAATACCCATGTTCACAGAGGGCGGTACAGACGCGAGTAAATGACAAAATTATTTATTTTTTGAATATTTCTCTCTCTTCCTCATCATAACATAACAAATGAAATACAAAATAAATGAGAAAACCCATAGAGCTCACTGCACGTCCGACAGCATATATATGTCTATATATATATATATACACACGTAGCGGCGAATATAATCAAATTGTAGCAAACCCACAACAACATTTGTATATTTTCCACTTGCGTCTACATATCATGTATACATATATATATATACTACATATGTATATATATGTAGTAGAATGCAAGAAGTGATCACAACATCCATAACCTCAGAGTGGAGAGATTTTTTGTGTGTCACAAAGTTTGACTGTAACCCATTCTTATATATTGATGAAGTGTCTTAAGGGGTCTAAGGTCATTTTTAAAGGGATGATAGCGATTTTGTACACCATTTCCTTCTTACACTCTGGTATATACCACACATTAAATAACGTTGAGTGGATCTAAGACATGACTACAGTATTTCGTCAGTAATTATATATTTCATGTGGACAAAAATCGTATCTTCTTCTCCCTTATACAAAATCTCCACCTAACACACTCAAAGTTTCACTTATTTTCCAGCGCTGTAACGACGACGACGAACGGACTTCCAACTCCATCCGTGGATAACTTAAATGGTTCCCGTGGACATGTACAATTACAATAATAGGTACTTTTGAGCCGGCCACCGATTCTCCGAAATATATGCACTATTCAAATCCATCTGAGCCACTGCCATCGTTTTAATGCTAACCCAAGGATATAACGTTTCCTAAAAATTTCTCTCTCAAGTGAAGAATACATATCCAGCAGAGCTTCAAAGACAATATATTTAATATTCAGCAGAAAGCCCGCTACTACTACAGATGAAAACTTAAAATCATGGTTCGATTCACCCTGCCCAATTTACATGTACAATCTTAATCATTTCCGCCAAGTCCTCCTACTGCCCACGAGTATTTGAGTATTAGAAGATACAGAAGCAGTGCTTCAATCCAGGTTTTCCCCTAAATACATGCTTCTGGACTAGTAAACACTTTTACTGCAGAACAGTCGCACGATGCCGCAGTTACTGACTCGTTCGCTAAGTTAATACCAGGCGGCACTAAGAACTAAAAAACAGTGCGGAGGAACACATAATCGTGACCGCGAGAGCATCTATTAATTACACTATTCGTTTCCAGCGAATATTGCGCTCATTTCGAAGGTGTTCAGTACTTTTGGTTATAGTCTAACTTCTCGTACCATCAGGAACTTTCATGAGCGCTATACATTTGAATCGTATTTATTTTCCGAAATTTCTCTCATCCACTTCAGGGAGCCTGATTATAAGGTAAAACTTGGGATCATTCGGCGCTTCTCTGACGACCTTGGGTAGGATTTGGGCTCTGTCACAGATTCTATGGCATATTCGGTGGAGAACGATGGCCAGATACAGTACTCCTCTCACTATATACACCGCATAATAGCACACACTCACATGGCAAAAAGGAATGGGGAACAGTAACTAACAAACACTTCAATAACAACAAGTCACTCAGAAATTCATAGCCTGCCCTAAACAACAATCTACAAGACTCTCTGCGTTATTAAATACTTTGGACCTGACTACGAAACGTCCATAAGCATAGTTTTCATCATGGTTGTTTTTACTTTGAATAACATAAGAAAATTTACCTCCAAAACGCTTGACACGCTGCAGACATCATTATAATAATTTTAAGTTTTTATACACAGCTTTGAACTACAACAGACATGTTTTCCTAACTTTTGATATTCATCACTCCAGTTTCAAACTCACATCTTTGGTTGGTTTTAGGGGATCATACACAGTACATTTACATTGTATTATTATTATTCGTTTATGCATTCATAATAATTATACTTTTGCATACCGTTAGTTGACTAGCAAACATTCATCATGATCATACATGATTCAACAATTCCATTTATCTCTTCCTCAGACAATCCGTTCGAAAATTAACACTAGAAGTAGTAGTATTAATAATAATAATCATAACAGTAATAATGTACTTTCTCATTCACTTAAACTGTGAAAGGGGATGTTTCAGTGTATAATATAATAATTTTTTGTGTTCGTGTTATTTCGTGTGTGTGTGTGTGTGTGTGTCGTGTATAGGTGTGTGCTTCTCTACCACGAATGACGTATGTTTATCAATCGTGAGTGGCAAACACAATTTTCATTACATAACTATTTATATATATGCATATATTACATAGTTGTAGACATTAAAAGGAAAGGGCTACGAACCCACGACCTTATAGTTCAACTCATCAAATAGGTTCTGCTGTCAACATTCTGTGTATACATTATAATAATGGTTTATATATTTGACATCAGTTCATCAGTTTTCTGTACTTCACGTGGTAAATAATATATATATGTATGTATAACAAGTAGAATTAGTTTTAATTTTTTTACAAAAATGTTCCCACTGGGCTTACTTAAGGTTAACCTTAAGTAATTTATTAGTATTTCATCATTGTTTATTATTATTATTATTATTATTATAGATTATTACTATGACTTAGATTTTTCCGTCGTCGTTCTCCTTTTTCTTCTTCATGTCTTCTTCCTCCATCCCGTTCCGTACGTCTACTGATGATTGGCGAGTTGACATAATTACTTTTATGTACTGAATATATGCGACTGTCCTGAAGTCCGGTTTTCTCTCAAATACACACACTGTGGCTTTTTTTGAACTGAATTCCACTACCTAAACGTAGCACGTCGTGCTTAATTATTAATTATGAATTTTTACGCCCATACCTGCAACAACAAACACATGCATATTAGCTCATTTAATTTCAATTTCATGAAAATAATCTAAAATAGGAGCAGTATGTCCAGTGATACATAAACCAACGTCGTCATCCCTCCACTCATCAGCCACCTCTCAACACCTCTTCCGGTCCCCACAGAAACCGCAGAGGTACAAGTACCGTGTGACACTTGAAAAGTGACAGGGGAGGTTTCCGGCCGCTGTGTTTTGTTGTTCTTTTCACAAGGATTATGATGGGACTTACTCTGAGCGTGGAATCCCAACTGGCCGTACAAAATGCCGTGCCATCGGGTGAGACTTTGAGACTTGAGACCCTGTTGTCGTGTCCATAGAGTATTGATATCCGATTACATTTGAGACTATCCCAGACATTGACAGTGTAGTCGCTGTAGCCAGCAAACAGAAGTCGACCGCTGTGTGAGAAGTCTACCGAGTTCACCCCGAAGATTATCGATTCTCTTGAGTAAACGGCTATTTCACGGTCGGCCCTCAAGTCGTACAGTCGACACTGCGGAGCATATAAGAGAAACACGTAGAGGGATTACATGAGGTCCACGTATAGAGATTAAGGGCGATAGAGTGGAGACAGCAAGGATAAGATGGCACACAGCGGACAAATGCACACGACCGTTAGAACCTAATGACGTGGAGAGTACGTTCCATGAACCAAGGAACACCACGCTCCTTGTTTTCCTTGCAACCAATTAGCGTAAATAAACGCCCCTGACACGAAGTTAACCTGCAATTATTGTTATAAACAGAGTCTGACTGAGTCCTTCCCAAATCTTGTTTCCTAAACCCTCCACCCCCCCCCGTCTCATTTACGTCGGCCTTCCTTACGGGGTCAGTGGTTTTGTGGGATCTTCCGGAAAGACTCTGTGCTGGGAATGGAGGAGGAAACAATAGTGGGAGAAATTTAGTTGACGACTAATCGATTTTCCTCAGACCATTTTCACTGTCGCATTTTTTTTATCCCTGCCTGCCTCCCTATTCGCCTCTTTCGAACGGGACAGAGCACAGGAGCATTTTCTACAATGGCATGATTCCCTTTCTATCCTCATCTCTCCAAGCAAGCTGTACAAATAATCTGCGTAGCGACGTCTAACATTCCTTCCCCGACAAATTACGCTTCTAATGCACTTTCATTTGTCCTTCCAGAATTTCTCTTTCTGTTCCCTCATTTTTATAAAGAAACCATTGCCACGGCGCTGTATAGCATCCTTTTAGACTCTCTAAACGACAGCAAAGTGCTTCAAAATGGTGCTCAAACCACTTTCATTATCCACCAAGATAGAAGGACAAACAAACTTGGGAAAGAAACCTGCTGCTCAGCTCCCACTGTACAGTTGCTAACGCTTCCAGTCTCACAAAAAATACCGTCATGGTAATGGGCCGGGCGGAACAGTCTGTGTGCTAGGGGTGTTGGCGAGTTCAAATTTCTGAATTGTACTCCTCTTGAATTGTTCTTTCTACACTTACCAGTGTAAGTGTCTGGACAATGAAACAGCTGCCAAAATTACTCGATATGACAGAATTTGAAAATGCTTCCCATCTGGGATGGCTTACTCAACTTACAGCGAGAGACAGTCCTCCGCCATTTTTTATTAAAATGTTTCTACGGAATTGTGTTCTACGAATAGCCCAGTTTATACTTCCAAGGAGTAAATGATCGTCGGAGTAAACGAAACTTGGGAGAAATGTGAATGAAGTTGTGATGAAGAACGGATGAAAACGAAACTATAAATGCGTTGCCAGGGAGAAGTACAGGAGAAACTACAAAAAGACGAAAGTATAAACCGGGCTAATAGAAGTACTAAGTGGTTTTAGTGCAAATTCGTGAGAACTGTGACTTAATTTGAATAATTCTTGTACTTTCTTTTGCGTCTTTGTCGAAATTTCCCTTAAATTATACACATCTAATGACTTTGTTTTAGCATTAATTTAGAGCTCATGAAACTCGATATACTCCCATAAATATTTTTCGAAGTGTTAGAAATCCAAGATTTGGAAGCGCCATCTCACATATTTGTTAATTGCTGTCAGCTTCTGAAGTATCGAAATCTACAAAACTTCAATACAGTCAAATTATCTTGGAAATTATAGGCAAGCATAACATTGGGTTCGCCCGGAATTTTCAGGTTTGCCAACCCTGCTTGATAGAATACAGCAGCAGGCCATAACAACATGGCTGCTATTTCTCTCACTCCTCCATTCCGTGTCGTGGAGTAATGCAACATTTGAGTCAGCTATGATCCATTAAGGAAACTCTTCCCAAGATTCATTCCCGCCTACCGCTTTTAAGGAAATCAGAAGCCTTCTCAGTTTCATAATGGGTACATACGGATATCTCCACCGTTGCCCGCCCCTGTTCCAAGCTGATGCACATCATGAGGTTAGAAGTGATTTTGGAATTGGGAAAGGGAGGGGGAGTGAAACCCGAAACTCACTTACCGAGGCATCGTCAGATCCAGTTGCTATTGCATCTCCGCTCGGATGAAACTTGACCGTATTGATATCACTGTCGTGACCATCGAATGTTTGTACACACTGGCCAGTCCGCATGTCCCAAATCAAAGCTTTCTTATCGCAGCCCTAGGGAAAACGAAGAAAAAAAAGTGTACGAACGTCAGAGGCGTGTCAGGGTGGAGCACGGCATCATCAACACCAACCTACGCAAGCAGCTTGGGTTGAGGTTTCCGACACCACGGCTCACTGTTTGTGTAGCCACACGTATGCACGCACTTACAACCAGCAGACCACACTTGGCCATTTTCTATACGTTCTATCCCCAAAATAGCTCATCTCAAAAGTGCATGAATTGGAATATTTACAGCCCTGTACATATCCCGATTTCCCCATCCAATTCTCACTAGCAGCTCCACAGAATCCAGGATCCTGAATTACAGGATCTTAGCTCATAAAATTTTCTATTTTCACAAACATATCCGGTCTGCTGCACCGGAAAGCTTTACTGACTGTACACGTGCAGCCAAATTTTCGGTGTTGCTTATAAAATATGAACCTCCTCCAGGCTCACTTACAGCTGATACGAAGGTGTTTCCGTTCTCTTGAGGGGCCAAGTCCATCGACATGACATCGCCGGAGTGTCCATGGAAGCTTTGTAATCTCGATCCAGACTCAACATCCCATAACGCACATGTGCTATCACCACTACCACTCAAGATCTGCAAAGAAGGAGGAGAAAGAGGAGTCAGAATTATTCATTCATACTCATTACTGCAGTTTGACGCCATTCTCATAAATGTAAGCTCCCAATCGACGATCGACCAGGCAGAACCGGCAGTTCTGAAGCTCCCAGTCCTCCGTTATTTACGACCGTGCGAATTTCACGAATCTTAAATCCGCACATCCTCGGCCAAACTGAGAACAGTTTGGAGGGAGAGGATGGAGCTGGAACTGCCTTCTGAATTACATCCGATTATTCCTTGAGGATAAGGTCAAACACAATCCAATTTCCATCCAGTCGTATCGATTGAGGCTAATTGCCATTAAACTTCTTCGCCCGTGTCCCAAATTACCTGATAGTCTGAGTTAGGAAGGAATGTACAGCAGGCAGTGTAAGAAGTATGAGTACCCACAAGTTTTTTCCGTTGTGTTCCATCGTCCTCCACGCATAACTGATGTACCGTGACTTTGTTGTCCATGCCACTGGCAATCATGAACAAATTATTATACATTAATCCAATTCAGTAAATGCTCAAACGATAACAAATAGTGGTTTTTAGTAGGTAGTTTAAGGGAAATTGTCACAAGGCACAACATCAATCCATGGGAATTTGTGATTGGATCCACCGACCATGCTGTACGCTCATTTATCCTCACGTCCAGTTTCAATGCAAACTCAATTTTCTCAACCTTTAATTCAATAGACTCCATATGGCTTCAGCTCCAACTTATAGCTTTCGAATACAAGCATTAAGGTTCATGCATGAAACGGACTAGAGAAGCCGACGAGTTATTCAGAGAACCCACAGTTCTAACGAGAGGTGCGGATTTCTTATGGACTACCCCAATCCCATCTATTATTTTCCTGTGAGACACACTTCATATGCGCTGCTGATGTTTCCATTTTATTACTTGTCCATTTGGTATGTATACATTGTCCAGTGTTTTGCACTTGCGGACGGATCCTGACAAATACTTTACCTTTCAAACTCGTTCGAAAACACTTGTAAAGTATCAGCTAATTTTCCGAGAAATAGTTCTGATTCGTTTAACGATGATTTTCATTTAGTGATTGCCTTTAATAATTTCAACTATCCTGCACCAACCTCACCAGCACAAATTTGTGTGCATATTCAGCGGTTATTACAGTGTACTAACCAATGTATTGATTGGCATCTGCATATTATTCTCAACTCAAAATCTGGCATCGATTACATCCCTGTTCGTAACCGCCATATAAACATACGTCCGCGGCTGAGTGTTATTGAGATCCCGTCTCCGATTCTATTCATTCGTATGTTATCGATCATTCTTGATTTTAATGCACTAGAAGTATAGTTTATGTACTGGGGAAATAGAGACCTAAACACGCAGTGTATTATTCTAACACACAATAAGGCGTCTTACGACATGACGTTGCGTGAACAGGCAACAAATAATTTTCATCCAGCAGGTCGTCGAGACTGGAGACTCATGATGGTTAAATAAATATAACAGGGATGATTTCGTTACAATGCAAGAGTGTATTCTATGAAACAGTGTTTGCATAAGGTGTAGCCGTTAATGTGTAGACTGAATGATTAGGGCTATGTGATTAAATTATGATGCCATGTAAAAGCCTTCCATGGAGGCGGGCTGATCATATCGTAGGTCGGAGGTTCTTCCACTCCAGCCGATAAACCACCAGATGACAACTCTTGTTTTTCCCCGCAGTGCTGACAAGAAGGGTTAGAAGAGTAAAGATTGCAGTAACGAGGACGAGGAAAATGAAGAAGTAAGAAGTGTAAAACCTGGAAGTACATACGGCTTCAAGATCATTCCGCATAATTTTTCGTATGTTAACACCAACACTGCTGGCCGGGCATCATGCCTGCCCAATATTCCCAGCGCCTTTTGGCAATTTAAAGTACATTTTCCATGCAGAACTTTAAGGAAAAACCTGCAATGATTTCAACTCCCCTCCATCAAATTTTTAATCTTATGCAAACCTGAGATCAACGCCCTCAAATTTTCTCAGATATGTCCTTAAAAACTTTCATGCTCCCGCAGAACGTGTGGTTAACAAATGTATTATCTCTATTTCCTGACTCGCACTGCGAGTGAAGAAAGGCGCTACGGGTAAATTTTTGAAATTCCAAGATTCGAGCAAAGAGCATATACTCCTTAATGATTAGTTTACTGTGTTGTGTTGATATGATAGCGATACGGCTCTATTGAGCATATGCAAACACTATCTGCAGCATGTCCCATGTGCTGAGCTAAGATTCTGAGTTTGATAAAAGAGTCCAATATTTCACTCCCCAACCACTTCCAAGGCTATATTGATTGAGAGCATATGTGCTCGACGCCCAACCGCACTGACATTACTGTCTCCCTCCCGAAAATATCATTCCCTGTCATGTTCATCCTCAAACCCACGGACGTTGGCACTCAATAACTCGTTCCAACTGCTTTCCCGCAATACATCAGGTGCACCATTGCAGCAGCTACCAGCTTCCTCCACTCCATCTGAAATGTAGGAAGGCTCACAGCTCTCTTCCTTATTTATTTTCCTTTGTGATAACTTGCTGTCTCAAACCAGCTTGCCCAAGACAGCACCGTGCACCACAAATTAACCTTTCCCTTCTCTCATCCTTCCATGTCTGACACTTCGTACACTCCCCAGTGACTCACCCGGAATCACGTCAGCTGGTGATTCCCTTAAGTTTCACTTATTCCTCTCCCTAGTGATGCAAAT
>WJFA01002135.1:0-17376 GCA_009870155.1 Pseudobourletiella spinata
GTCAGTCTCGACTTTCCAAGCCCGAGTCGGTCTCGGTCTCGGTCTAGGTCTCGGTCTAAACCGGAAAAGACCGAGACCGACTTCAATCTCTACTATGTATCAAAAAGCGCTGAAAGCAGTGGTACATATGCCATTTGAATATCTCGATATCAGTACGTCGGTGTTCCTCGTTAGAACCTGTTCAAGATTCAAGTACATATTACCCTCTAAACATGATAAAAGGTGAGGTTATACGTAGTTCTCAAAATTCATTCGAGCAGTATCTGGGATTTTCGCATAGGACTTACTGGGCAATCATTGGGTCACATTACCCCAAAAATTGTTGACCCTCCGGTGGGGTCAAACTTGAGTTTCTGTAGCTCCTGCTCGGTGAGTGGTTTCCATGATAGACAGGCTCAATTTTGCATATGATGTCGATACTGCGCGCCGCAGATACAGGATAAGTGTCCCTTGTCAGTTCAAAACTCATTTTGCAAGAATTGGAAGATTTTTTTCACAACTCTACGGGAATCTTGATCCGATATAAGATTTTTTGCTATTTTCGGAAGGAAATCAAATTCTAGCATCTATTTACTGATATTCAATATGTCCACGTGATGTGACCATTTGAAAATCTTGAAATCATATTTTCAATAATTAATTTTCGAAAGTAAAAAATCTGTATCCTTTTGAAGAAAATTTAGCTCTGAATCATGAGAATTGGTAACCATTTGCTCGACGAAAAAAATTCGCATACAATGAATGTAAAGAATCTATTCACTGTCTCTGTTACCAAAACGGTCATTTAGCGGGACCAGTTGAATAAGTGGCATGTTGGGAAAGCACTCGCTAAACAAATAGCTGGTCTTTTGATCATAATATTATTTAAATATCAAAGTATAGCAGTATCATGATGGTCAAAACTGGGAAATTATTCAGTCACGTGGTTTAGGCAATGAGTTTGGACCCTCTACGATGTCTGCAACACGGACGCATACTGCACGAGCTTATGCATGCTATAGGATTTACACACGAGCACCAAAGACCGGATCGAGATGACTTTATAACCATAATGTGGGGTAATATAAAAGAAGGTAATGGTATTTACTCAAGATCATTCGAATCATTTATCCAGCTCCCCTATCAAAGTCAAACTAGAGTGAAGCCAAAAGTTTTGATGCTAGATTTATTGTTTTTCTAGAATTCAAGCCTCAATTCCAGAAGCGGAACTATCCTATAAGCTCGATCCGTGGCTTCGCATACGATTACAGCAGCATACTTCATTATGCAAATTTTTCTCATCACGCAGCCATTGACAAGGAGAAGCCTATTATTTTGCCGAAATTCTATGCACCTCGTATGGGACAAAGGGAAGACCTTGACGAGATCGATATTGTGAAGATTAATGCAGTCTACAACTGTAAATCTAGAGCCTGAAACCGATATGTTAGCTCCAATGATACGACATTGCAGCACAACAATCATGAAACCCGTAATCAGCGCATCTCATGTAATGCATCAAATAGCTAACATTTTTTTTATTTTCCCTTGTATAAAAACATGGCGAAGTTGTACACGCTGACTATTTTCAATGATACTCACTTATTGGCTTACAATAATAGAGCAAATCAATGCCATTACGAACGGCATCCTTCCTGCCGCTAAGGTTCCAACGTTATAAATTCAGTGGAATATACTATTCGGTGCTCTTAAAGTGGCGTACATCCGCAAGGACTTTACACTCGTTAGGACTTTGTCCAGACCTTGAAGCGATTCAGTGACACAAATGACGAACAAATTCTAAGCGGTTCCATTAATGTCGACAACATCCCACTTAAATCTTCAGTCTTGTGTAAGAGAAGGTTTACAA
This sequence comes from Pseudobourletiella spinata, assembly GCA_009870155.1. Taxonomy (NCBI): domain Eukaryota; kingdom Metazoa; phylum Arthropoda; class Collembola; order Symphypleona; family Bourletiellidae; genus Pseudobourletiella; species Pseudobourletiella spinata. Next base: position 1,850 of record WJFA01002135.1, read on the forward strand.
TGACGACGGACAGTACAAAATCTGGCCAGCCGAATAGAAATTCAGAGGCCACGTAATATAATTGCAAACTTCTATAAACCTGAATTATTTGTCTAATACGTCTATTTTTTCAATTAAAGTCTACAGAAGCACGTCTTTTGTTGAAACCGCTTGCAATACTGCCTACAAATTATCCTACAAACTTCCTCCGAGGCCCATAGTCATGTCACTTAAACACCGTTTGAAAAATGGGCGTCTGGTTTCAAATTCCATCGGATTACTCCACTATGTTCAATATGAAATATGCTCAAATTGGATTCAATTTTCACAACCTTGAAAATTTCTATTTTTTACCGTCTTCCGCAAAAGATCTTATCTAAAATTTCCTTCGCGTTTAAAACTTAATAAATTGGCCGATTTCGTGCTTCACTTGAAAATTCAACACATTTGCAACAACGATTTCAACTTTTTGTCATATTTCTAAAATCAAAGGCAAACTCTGCTACACTTTCCTTGCAGGTACTCTGGCATGTCAACTAATATATCCCTTAAGTAAAAGCGTTCGTGGTGACAAATCATTTTATGATTTTAGGAAATCAACCCGATACTGCTTTCTCAAACAAAACTTGAAGTCGTTTACAGCATGGTATTAGCCTAGAATCATTAACATTGTGTGCCTTATGGCAATTATGCTCATGGCAGTTTTAGATATAATGCCCATTCACTCCAGGCTTGCACACAAATTTAACATAGCTGTGAAGTGTAGTATAAGTTGGCACCAAAACATGACTATGTACGTATACTACGTGATATTACAGCACTGAATAATATTTAACCAATGAGAGCTTACAGTATAAAAAATTCAGTCGTGTCCATATTTCGATACCTCTATCGAAGACCGGTTGGTGCATTCTCACCACCATTACCATCCTACCGCATATAATAAACATGTAATTCTTAAAGATTCTTTCCCAACTACTTCAATCTACTGAACTAGAACGTGCTAATATAGATACATAATACAGACGTATAAAAGCTAAAAATTGCACCACAATAATACAAAAGTTGGGAGTAGACTTGAAGTCGTATTCTTAACGAGGTCGTGTAGTTCAATCGCGTACTAACACATAAACCCTCACGCAGAGCTCTTCGCCACACACACTCTCAAAGTTTATCCGAGAAACAAGGGATCAACTTATTGCTGAGAAGTAAAAGTCCATGAGGTTTCCGAGACCAAAGGAGAGAAAAAAACAGTAGACAGCCAGTGGCACATATCTAAAAGTTTCGCAGATACTCTGGGTTCAAGTAGTCGTTCTTATTCCTAAGATTCGGTGAGTATTCAGTGCGTGCAGACAGTGAGCGGAAGGCTTGTAATGGCACAGTTCGGTCCAATACCGGCAAGTCGATAAGAGTTGTGTCCACACGCTCCGCTCCCCCCACCATAGTGATGGGTGAGAAGCGAACACGATTCATGGATGAATTGTGCGACGACGAATCCTTTGCAGACATGTAACTACTGTCTTCACTCAGACTGCTATCTGGCGGTGTTTCTACGTTGGTCAGAGTGCCGGAGTCAGCCCAGCTGTACGGAGTGGAGCCGGAGCGTGAGCTGGGAGGGCCAGGACTGTAGGTGTAGTTGTACTTTCGAAGGCTTGAACGCAAGGGTCTCGGCAGTTCCAGCGTCAGAGGACGATCTGTGAGTGATCGCTCATCCAACGAATTCTGCCGCGGCACCCGACCCGCTTCACTGTTCCCCGTGAAGCCGCTGCTACGGTAGTCATAGCTATAATCGTAAGCCCTGCAATTAAAGCCATTCACATCCGATATAATGGTCCTTTGATCTGTAGGATTCAGTTCTAACAACGAGAATCCAATCATTCCAGCTCACCTCATCTGAGTGGGCGTCAAATGTGGTGGGCCCGCGAGGGACACATCTCCCTCAAATGTTCCGTTCAAGTTCGCTGAGCCCACGGATGTGCTACTGAGATTCGAGGGCGTTCTCCGATGCCCGTACGGGTGCCGCGATGGGGTTCGCGGATTTGTGCTATTTGAGCTACTACTCGGATTGTCGTAGCCTCCTTGATAGCCCGACTCTCCACTCCCACTCGGCGCCAGTTGCATGTTGTACGTCACTTCAGGGTAAATGTGGCGATTTACCGCCGGCCCTTTATTATCTACCGCATGGGTGAATTCCGTAGCTCCGTGGTACGAGGAATACATCCCTGGACGTCCATTAGCTGGAATTGGAATGACCGTAGAATGACTTCCGTACGGTGGGCTACTATAAATCTGTTGGTCAGCAGCGGCAGAACTAGTGGCAGCAACAGTGGCAGCGGCGGCGGCACTAGAGGTTCCACTACCCTGGCCCATACTTGAGATGCTCGACCGTCGATACGGGCTAGAGTAATCGGAACTAGAGGAATTCCCTACGGGTAAGTAAGCCAATGAGGACTTTGGAGGCAGAAGACCCGCCTCCAGCTCTCTATTTGATGGATGAAACTGAGCATCTACAAGAGGCAATGGCTCCACAACATACTCTGTTGTGTCGTCAACGCAGAACACCTGCAAAATTCCAGGGCGAATAAAGACATTAGACCTTTCCCACACACACATTAACAACAAATGTGGACAACCACACACAGTTATCAACACTTCAATCCCGGGTTAACGGTATCACACAATTCTTTTCCATTTCACTACCAATGTTACAACACAGCTTGTAATAATAACCTGCTCACTTCCACTTTGGCCAGGTGAATAAGCAAACAAAGGGGAACATGCGGGGTGGTTGTCATAAAAGCAGAGAAATTACACACATCACAAAGGCTGAACCAAATGGGATTAAACAGGCACTTCCACTCATTCGGTTAGTTGGTCTTCACACCCACAGAGCCGAACGGCTCATCATCTGTTAAGCACTTTCCATGAATAGCCCTCCATCCACGCTGCTGTCGCGGAGTCGTCGGCGACAGCGGTATTACGAAGCAATAGAAATGAATAGAAGAGAAGAGACGAGAAAGTAAAACTCCACGGTCTTTTGATTGCCCGATTTATTATTCTTTGGTCCGGACTCGCCATCTCCAAAGAAATAATAATCATTTAAATAGAACACAAATCTCTCACTACCCAATCAGACGGACTAGTACAGCAGAGAGAGTAATTCTATCACTATTATGCTCATTAATAAACACAATAATAATGATAATAATCGTAGTAATAATAGCAATAATAATAATAATAATAGCAATACTAATAATAATAATAATAATAATAATAATAGTAATAATTATTACATACCGAACTTAAGACGATAGAAAGGAAAATCAAAGTGGCATACATGCGAGAAACCCAGAAGGACGACGATAACGATAAATCAAATTAAATTAAAGTGATGTAACTCTACAGTCTGAGCGTAATGTAAAAAATCGGTAGTATAAACTCTGTGATTCCAATAACATAAAATAGTCTTTATACCGTAAGTGCCATAAAATTATTTACTGCAGCAAATAAAAATGGCTTCCCATTGATACACAAAATACATATAGATATGTGCTATCACTAGAAGAAACCTGCGTGGAAATTACAGTACGAAGGAACTGCCTTCAGTGCATAAATATATTCCAGGCCTCTACCATCACCCGTCATTGAGTCAGAAAAAACGAATAGCTCTAGTGTGACAGAGATAACCTGCATTTCGGAGTCCCCACACACTGCAACTGTATATTATTAATAATATTCAAAATCAGTATGCTAAAGTTTCTACGATACCACTACATCATCAGGTTGTATAGACATATCAAAAGTGCTATGCAAGAGGGAAAAGGCATACACAAGAGGGACAGACAGCTAGGAAAGGTGATCCAATTTATCGTTTGATCGTTTCAATCTATATAAGACGTCTATAGGCAACACCACTACTGCTACTTGTAGAGCTCGTATCATTCTTCCTTCGCTTGGTGGTCCCATTTTCCATGAAAAAATGTTGACTCTGCTGAAGATCTACTAGGTAGTCTCTCGAAGAAGCTTTCCCTTTCATCTTATTTCTCTCATTCGTCTACAGGGAGAAAGGGGAACCGAAAAACAAAAAAAGAAAAAAAATAGGTAGGAAAACCACCACCAGCATCAACATCACATCAACAACACCACACTACACCTCGCACCCTCGTCCCCATGGTAGTTCCGAGTCTGAGTAAACGTCTAGATGATAAAAACTCTACTGTGCCCTTCACCGCAGCCCTCATTAATCAAGGGAAAACTTGGAAGAAATCAATCTGGAGGGAGTGAAAAAAAGCTCCGTAGTAGCAGGATCTAGAAAGCATAAGTTGGGGGAAACTACACAGCTATACGCTATATATAGCCACTAGCCACTGAACTGACATGTGTGTGTGGACGAATAAAAAGAAAATCTAGCGAAAGGAAACTGTCCGAAGAGAGTGAGTGAGGAGGGAACCCTTAATGAGAATAAATATATTGCTGACAACGTATATATCGAGTATCAACCGAGCCCCTTTATTCCCTGAATCGTTTGCCCTCTTTACATGCCACGAAGGCACTAGCATATATGAAGGGTGGTACGTAACAACATTATCGCGCGATACCGCACTCGATTACCGGAGCGCCCAAATACACACACACACACACACACACACACAAATACACGAGCAAAGATTCAGACTCACGTACGCGAGCTAAAACATTTAACTCACACAGCCCCACTTTGCACCGGGAAAATCAATGGTGGATTGTCAAATGTCTAATTTATCGGTAAATCAATAGGCTCTGTTCTCCTTCACATGCTTCTTTTCCCCTCACCGTCCAACGCAATGTAGACCATCTGGGCCCACACAAATTTTCCCTCGCTCCAAAAACTCTCTACTTCTCTCACGTCCCCTTGTCTGCTGATGTATGCACGACGCGGAAGGGAGCATGTCAAATTGAGAAAAAATTCCACCTTCACAACTTACGAAGATTAATGGGGGGAAAGGCGTATACGCAGAGAGTAGGGGTTCAAGTCGGGGCTGAGAGTTGCAAACTACTTTTATTCACATAGTGAGTTCCCTCATGTGGGCATACGAATGTGTGTGCAGATGTGCGTGTGTGGAAGATGCTCCCGTAGTGACAAATGAGGGGTCATGCAAGAGGATTTGTTGTTACCTCGGAATCTTCACTGGCTTGAGACATATACTTGGAGAGGCTCGTGGGAGTGGTCATGCGAGAGCGTGATGGCGTGTTATTCGTGCTCATGGGAAGTAACTGGGGGTGCTGAGGTTGAGGATGATACGACGTCGTCGTCGTCACCAACGTCGCCGGAATGTCAACTCGAATCGTGTCCGAAGTACACTTTGCGGCGTCAAAGTGGTCCAGGCCGACGGTCGGCCGAACCCTAGTCTGACCATGATATGTATTGTTGAAGTACTTTGGGTTGGGGAAGATGCGCGGTGGGGAGTTTTCCGGTTCCAAGTCACCGGAGCCGAAACCCCCGTTGTGGATACCTTCGAATAGAACCACCTGACGGGGCTGAGTGTCACTTTCATCCGTTCTGCAGGGAAATCAAACCAGAGAACGTTTCACTTCATCCCAGCCTCCACATTTACCCCCACTAGAAATAATCTATTATCTTAATTACATTTACTTTTACTTCCATCAGCCCTCATGATATACGAACCTGATTTGAGCAATGGAGGAACGAGCATTGACATCACAGCCAGCGGCTATGTTGGCCAACATAGCCGTGGCGTGGTAGATCAGCGACTGCATCGCACCCATCTTTCCGCCACGCCGGCCCTCAGTTGGCTGATTGGAGCCGGGACCGGAGACCGTGGGGACTCTTCCGCCCGCCGATCGGTCTCTTTCGCCGTAATCTACACAAATAATTCATCATCATTAATCTTTCATCCTCTCCTCCATCCTCCGTAATCCCAAATTCCCACTCCCTAATACCCCAAGTGTAAGCTTCACAGGATAGAGGGGACTAGCAAGGCGAGCCCATGAAAGGCTCATATATTGAGATTCGATCCAATTCCAAGCCTCCATCACCCCCGCCGGCAGATTCAAACTTGACGTTATTAGTAACATAATGTTAACAGATACAGGGGTACAGGAGCAAAACCGCAGGGATGAAAATAATTGGGGTGTCATTTCTTTTAGTTGTTCAAAGTTAAGTCCTTACATGTGGTCAGACATTCTTCGGAGTGAGCAGCTGCATGCACATTCAATAAATGAGTTAAATGCCGGAGCTGTTTCCTCCATTTAGTGCGACTCAGACTGGGAATTGATATAGGATAGCAGGAATTACCTATATCTTGCAACGGTCCGGCAGAGCCCGGCACTCCACCAGCCGCCTTCTGCTGCTGCGACTTTTCTAAATTCGGAGCGGACTTGCTCAAGCGCTTCGGCGAGTCCGTCGGCGGCGCTATTTGCCCTCGTTCCCGCTGATGAATTGAGCTCGGGCCCCATGTCTTCCCCTTGATACCATCTGGAGGTACTGGAAAGAAGGAAAGGAATGATCACAAATTGGTTCCCAGAAGAAGGAATGGTGCGATGTACGGTCCTGCCGGTTGGTTGCGGTTTATCGCTACCACACGTCCTCTCCACATCCCGCTGTCTCCCACTCCCAATAAAACCCACAGTTCGCATAGAAACTCAAGAGGCTTTGGTCCAAAACAATAGGAGAATCCACCACTTACAGACATAGGTTCGCAGGCCCACATTTGGAGAGCCTGGAGGTGTTTCGGGACTAGAAAAGTTTCGCAGGCCCTTGTGCTCCGGTACCTGAACTGTCAGCGTGTGACGGAAATCTATAAGGAACAACACAAGGAGAATCAAATTCAATTTAAACTCACATTCAAACCCATATTATGAGCAATTGAGACTGTGACTGAGCATGAGCAAGTTAACACAACTCTCCCGTCCCGGAATTTTAGTACTCCACATTAACATGTCCTCCCGGAGGCGCCTCGCCGCAACCACCACTTAATTCCAAATGCCGCCCCATCAACTTCCTCCACATTTCCCCCTACCCACTCCTCCAATTTACCCAGCAAAATCAAATTACTCTTCTCATTCTATGTATAATGAAATTCCTCGCATCTTCTTTGTCCTTCGCTCACACAGTCAATTTGAACGGGTTCCCGCCTCTCCTCACATCCTTCACAACTCTATGGCAGGGCCCAGCTTGACCTTATTGGTCCTTAATGGATTGCTCCATGCGGGTTAATTGACTGGATTCTCCACATGTTCATCTCAATGCCTGTCAAAGTGATCTGGAGACTTGAGCTAATCAAAAATATACTCCACCATTCCATGTCGTAGATTGCTCCTGGAATTACTCTCCTAAATATTTCCCAATAGCCTCTCACTCAGATTCACAATTTCAATAATAACCCTTGACATTTCATTACGCTCAGCTCTACGTAATTACGAAATTCCTTCAGACATTCACGTAGAACAAGCTCCTTCCTATTATCCATATTACAAATTCATAACGTAATCCTCATCACATACTCCCACACCTACCCTGTGCCTCAGGATCACCCTCGCGTCAATAAGTTGGGCTCAGAGTGGAGCGGATCCTGCCAACAAATCCCTCCCCCTTGAAATATAACTAGCGCCATGAATTTTCTTGCCCCACCCGGAATGACAACTTGTTCCAAACCCCACTTATGACGGAAAAGTAAAAGTTGAGCAGCTCCCTAACCAAGACCATGACAGTTCTCGAGCCGTAAAGGTTGGATAACTAGGGTGTATGATAATAATAATAGTGGTATGGTATGGTAGTGAAAGTAATAGAGACTATACGACAAATGTAAAGAAGCGCAATAACTCTTTCGTTACTGGTATGTAGCATGCATTTTCTTCGGGAGGGATTTATTACTTTCGAAGGATTTGGATGAGCCCCCACATGCACACACAAAGGCACACGCAGGAACACAGTAGAAACTCCCTTTCCCGTCATCCCTACTCTCATCCATCATCAGCTGGAGGCGTCCTCCCGTTCAGTCGACCGTATGTCGATCTTTCTCTGGGGGAGAGGAGAAACTCTAGAAACTAAAGTCCTATGCCTCCACGTCCACCACCCCCGAGTAAGTACTACACAGCTGGAGACACATCAGTAGTAGACCCCACCTCACTCACAGATATAAACAACACGGTGGGCGGGTGGAAGTGGAGAGTCAAAGAGAGAGGGAGAGAAAGAGAGACAGAGAAGGAAAGTAAGTTGACTCAATTCGTTTATCCAGTAAGTAGACTCTCGCTTGTCTACACACACACACACACACACCACTACACCGCACCATACAATACACACACTTTCCAATAGATACTACGCAAGAGGCATACGCCTCAACACTCCCTACCACACCCGTTCAATCGAACCCAAGTAAAAGGAGGGAGGAGGGGGAGTAGAAACCCTTGTGGTACATCAGGGAGAGTGGGATATGGTAAGAGAGAAAATTCAATGGGTAATTTGAATGCAGACGATGGTCTTCTCCAGTAGAAGCCGGCAATAAGCCGGGCGGCCCAGAAGCCGGAGAAATTCAAGAGGAGGAGGTGGCGTAACCGAGGAACATTCTTCCCGAACATGTGCACATACATATTCACAAGTGAATGAGAAATGAGCGGACATGGGAAAGCTCTATGTATGGGAAAGAGGCCGTGGCGGTAGCCAGCGTAAAGTGGGAGAGGAAAGTCGGGCGGAATCTTCTTTTTCCAACTTGAGATAGTCACGGAGCTGAACAAAATCTGAATCGATGAGGAAGATCAACTTTTTTTTAGCACAATGTTCTCACAAGAGAACGAGGGGAAAAAATTAGTTGGCCTCCCATCAGTGCGACAGTGAGTCTAGGTGGATGGCGGAACATCTTATTACTGCTTCCAAGAAACTGCGGGAGCGGGAGATGAGGCAGCCCCCGCCGTCACTCATTTCACATAGGGGACTCGTGGGACTTTCAGCACACATATCTCTGTACTATATATGATTATTACCGGAAGGTCCACTGATGATTTGTTCCTTCTTCAAGGCCTTCTGTCTAAACTTCCCCTTCCGCTTCTTCGGAATGGGTCGTGGGCTATTGGCCTGCTGGAGCATGATGAAAATCTCGACGAGCTTCAAAAAATTCGTCTCCCGAGCCACAACCTCCTGCTCCCGGATCTTCAAGTGCTCCTCGTTGATCTGTTGAACCACCTTCTGTTTTTGCAGTTGCTCCTCCCGGGACTGAAGCTCCTACGTAAGGACAAGGGAATTATTCATGACGGATTTGGAATTGGCAGAAGTCACTTATATCCAAAACGCTCATCCGCAGTGCTGTTGTACAGCAGTAGCAGACGTGTACACACCCACGCATCAGCTCCAGCGCCAGAGTCTCTCCAGTATTCAAATATTAGCCTACATACATGCATACATATCTCTGTGTACATACCTCCTCCTTGTGCTTCATGTCTTCAAGAACAGCGGCAATTTCAGTCTTCCAAGTCTCTTGCATCGTGTGGAAGCTCTCATAGCCGGCAAACGAGGACTTGAGGATATTTTCCAGCTCGCACAGAATATCTTCAAACGATGGTCTCTCATGCGGATCCAACCTCCAGCAAGCTGTCCCGGGGAAAAAAATCAGAAGGAAACCATCATCAATGAATAAAAAAGACTGGGAAATCCCGACTCGGTCGTAGCGTAAATCACGGGTCCTCCGCCTTCCCCCCAGCATGAAGTAGCCCAAGTACTTTCCTCCGTGGGTTCCCACCAGTTTGGACCAACATTACTACTACATGTTTATACCAGTGCGGAGGGGATGTGCATATATTTGCGTTAGTCGTCATAGTGGCAGTGGTGGTAGTCAGATACACATGTTCAACCCGTGTCGCCTGCCGATAATGGGGCGAGAGGACATAAAGGCGGAGTGGGGGAAAATTCGCCTATTTTTTGCAACAACGCAACAGTAGCACCAACGGCTACAAAAGTGACACAACTACAGTGCACTCACAGTCAGCTCCGGGCAGGATCGCACACTATTTTCCAAGAGCAATTTTCGGTTCCCCACCATCCCTTATTCATAAGTACTACGCACACAATACACATACTACACTGACTGAGCTAAAAAGTACAGCGACAACTGAGCGAGCTAGATGTATTCCTCTCGGACCATTTTTCTTCATTCCCCATCATGTGCCATCGGCGGAGTCCACTGTTGTGAGCCGTTATCCGCTTTAATGCATATGGTTGTAGTAACCATGCGCACCCCATAGGGAAAGTCATAACAGCTCGAGAAAAAAAGGAAACCCGCAGATGTTCCACACGCTACTACTTCCACTGATATCTCCTCTCAAGGATAGTAACAGCCATTCATAGGAAAAACAGGGATGGGACCCAAGCTAATCCTAATTTGTTTTCCCCACCACTTCATTTTCCATCTATTTTTATCGGGAGAACTCAGTCAGAGGGAGGCCTGCTGGAGGAAAAGAACTGAGGATTTCCACCAGCCGGTGTCCGTGAATACCTACTCTATCTGCAGAGCAGAAGAGAAGCTTTCAGTAATTGCTCCAAGCAATGCGGAAGACACTGACCCAGTTCCCCCCCCTCCACTGGAAAATCCACATGGAACTGACACTGACGCTATTTTTATTAAACTCTCATCATTAACTATTCCTTTCGGCCCACGGCGAAAGCGGATATCTCCAATGTCGTAACCATTACTTTTCCAATTTACTCCCAGTCAAAAAAGGGGCTAAACTGACGATCCTAGTCTTAACGACCGCTTTTACCTCCTACCCCATTAGTCGAACTGGTTTAACGCAGCCCACGCACAAAAACAGCCTTTATGTACATTCCTCTATACCAATAACCCGTGGCCTTTGCCCACCAAAATCCTCTTTGAACCATCCGCAAGATGTCGGCTTAAAACTATACAGAAAATTTGCAGCCTCCGCTCATACATACAATACACGAGTCTAACATTCTGACTTCTACTCTGAAGGGCTAGTGGAGGATATTCTCTGACGAATCATGAGGATATTAGAGTGGAATTGTAGGACTCAAATTAAGAGGCCACTCTTGGCAAAAATTTCAAACTGTCGGCGACCGACGGAATGAGAGCATGCCGGCGTGAAGTCAAAGTCTCTGTACAAATTCATATACTTGATGTCTGAAGTCCCTCAGTCAGTCAGACACATATCCATACACAAGCATATATCCCTCCACACAATGCAGCGAATCTCTAGAATCCAGGGCACATTTTAAGAGCACTTCAGATATACGTCATTATTGCATGCTTATGTAGGGGTAATACAATGCCCCTTTATTTTGTCTAGCGCTGCTGGGAGTGAATAACAAAATATTTGGGGGCTTCTCCAACGGGGAAACATATCAGAGGACTGCCGCCGCCGCCGTCGCCATGCCTGGACTCCCAACACCAACACCCATCAGAGTCCAACTATGCCAGCGAAATCTTGTTGTTACGATGGAACATCAACAGAATAACTACCCTCGTCCAACGAGCAAGCATGATGTCAATCACGAGCCTACAATAGCACTTTTATACTGCGTCTATCTGGACGTACATGTCACCGATCCGGACACATTATTCCTACAACGTATAGCATGTTTCAATGGGCGATTACTATACAGACATGGGAGCTGCGAACCGAAAACAAACTAGGGAATTCCGGCTTGAACCTACTCGGCGCCGGCGGGAGAGACCATGTAACATGGCTGGGGCGAAAGTGGAATAATTTTTTTCATGGAGAAACAACATCACATAGGATGATGGATCCGCTGTTGAGGAAATTTACTGGCCATTACCAGGAGGACCAAGTGGCACCTCAGTATGTAATTTAAGTCGGAACTCCTCGTAAAAGAAAGAGGGAAATATCCGAACGGTGGCAATGCCAAAGTAGTTATTCTCTCCCGGAAATTCGATGAGAGGCGGGAGGAAAGGATGGGAAAGGGACGTTAGGCGGCGGTCGTAAAAATTACGGGCGCGGGAGGGCATAGAGCAGCAGTGCGGGCTCAAGATTCACTCTCCTCCTCACTCAGCCTTCCCTTCCCTTCCACGACGGAGGAAAAGAGAGAGACAAACCGAGGAAATCACGCACACCATGGGGATTTCTCGCTCCTCCGTTCCAGTCTACGGCCTGTCTCACCAGTTTTCCACGTCCCCACCAGGATCCCACCCAATCTTGTATTCCTCTTGGGTCACTTTACCTCCAAACAGGGGCGATAAGATAGGACCATTACTTATTCCAACAACGCCACCAGGAGCCAGTTTCCCTCCTCAAAGTTTTTAATGACATTGTGTGCTATGACATGGGGGGCAGTCTGCACTACGGTTCCCGCCTCCTCCTCCGCCTCCACTGCTACTAGCTTCAAACACACATTTACTCTGTTATCGCCTCCCTTCCCTCCACAACCAAACTTAGGCTTCGGCTTCGACTCGCAAGGAAATCTGATTCCATCTTTCAAACGACGGCGGTGGCCCGTCTTCCCCCTATCACTTCTCAGACTTTGACGCTACAGTGTAGCGGTTAGCAGTACAACATAGAAGATGAAACTAGAAGGGAAAAATACTACAAGTTTAAATACTACACGCTCCAAAAGGCCCCTTTTCCCGTTTCAGAAAAGCAATGGTTGACTCGCTGGAAGAGTCTCGTATCTCCTATTCCTTGTTTTTTTTAATATGTTCAACTCACCACTACACTACTCCTACTACCGAGCAGAGTGAAAACGAAGATGAAATGGCCACTAGATCGTAAAGATAAGTTACTTACGACGACTCGAAAGCAATCGTTTCCGCAGTCCAATTGCCACAAAAGATCCTTCAAGGAAAACTCTCACGGAGATCAGTCAAGGATCCTCTCTCAAAAAAGTGTCAACGTGGTGTCCGTTTTCAGGCAGAGACAGATAGACAGACGGAAGACGGAATATACCTATTCCAGCAGCAGTGTAGTTTTGACCGAGAACATTTATCCCGCACTTCATCCAGAGAGCCCTCCGGACTCTCAAATTTCTATCAATTTAACGAGAGGGAGGGATAGCTATAAAAATAAATGAGAGCTCCATCCTCAGTGCACTCAATTAAATTAACAGACTGTCCCAAGATTCAGTCAGAGAGAGAGAGAGAGAGAGAGAGAGAGAAGTGCGGGGACTTGAGAGGCACTAAGCATACGTCCAAACCCCATGTCACTCACGCCCCCTGAGCACATAACCCGGTTTTACCACATTATCATCTAATGCTTAGTTAACTTTCATGCCCACACACAGAGCTTAAACCATCTCGTTGGATGCTTTGAGCCGTGCATCTTCACACAAATTATGTGAAGATCCCGTGCTAAGGTTCGTAGATGCGACGGGACGCTCACCCTGCTGCTTCCTCCAATTTATTTCGTACCGATAATCCGGACTAAACTAAAGTTGGAAAACTTTGGAGGAAACGAAAAGAGTTTAACTTCCGCACGGTACAGGGAGTCTATCCTCCTAACAAACCCTTCACCTTACATAAGTTGAGTTAGTTTCATGTGCGCGTGAAATAATACCAATCTCGGTTCCACCCGGTTCGACCTTCATGACCCAGGGATAGGTACATATAAGAGATGGAGGAAACCATTATTGGTCTGTTTGTATATATACGTACGTCAGACGTCAGATTAGTCTGGTGGAAAATTGGATCCTTTCCCGGGACGTATCAAAGTCAAGCATAAAGGCACGTCCTTAGTCTATCACTCTCCCAGCATTCAGACACTATACTATGCTCTTTGTAGACCGTAGAACCACAAGTAAGTACAGAAGTAGACTCACGGAGGGACATTATCAGTGTGACATTCAATATTTTCGGCAATCAGAAAATGGTTCCACCAAAGCCGCTTGAGGAAGACGAACGGGCGTCGTCTCCCACATCTACATTATATAATAGTACATAGTGAAGGAATGAACCCTAGCAGATGCCGGCTCAATGTCTAGATTCTACCAGGACAACTGCGGGGGAATTACTTCAAGTGCTTCCAGTGTATACACACGACGATGAAGTGACGGAGGAGAGAGAGAGAGAGATAACGAGTTCTGGAAAGACAAGCTCCTTCCCCACTAATGGACAAGAGCCTACGAAGAAGAGCCCAGCTCCTCCTCATCGTGTCAGTCCATCACACGCTCACAATATTATGTAAGATCCAAAGAGGGAGGAACCATTCTCAATTCGCACAGACACAATAATAATAGTAATGCTCAATTCCATACTGTGGGCCCGTTATCAGCCCCTCCTTCCACCAAAGCTCACAGTCAGACGCACACATGGCTGAAGGCTGGTGCGGAGCCGTTTCCTCTTTCGTAATTCCTCCTTCCACCATCCGCACATCAACCGACGCCGGGAAATAATGATAAGACCACGAAAGTACAAGATCAAAATTGCTCTTCACACTGTTTTGTTATCCTAATGTAAACACTGCAGATGAACGGCAGAGCGGAAAGGCTGTCTTCACGGGATCAGGAGGATGCCATATATTAGGGCCTCCGTGACAGGAATGAGCGGAAGCCCGCCTCAAGAATTTAGACATGTATTATACTATGAAGAGGACGAAGACGGTGAGTGAGCGTGTAAATCTTCTTCACATCCACCTCTGCAAAATTCCATCGCCAGGGAGTGAGAATATTGGTGGTGAGGATCTTCCTGTAGTCCAAACTTAACAGCCCATTAGCTAAATAGGAGGGTGAGGAGACAAAGATAGGCACAAATTAATTACGCCAATTCGTGTCAACGGGAGTTGGCGCCGGACGGAATTTTAAAGGATGCCACATTTAATAAAAGAACGCAACATGTATAAATTATTTCCAAATCCCTTCGTACTCCGGGACTAGTAGCACTCTCACTGTTTTCAGGGACTTTTTCACAATACGACGTAGAATAATACCGGCCTAGAAATAATGTAGTGTGAAAACTATGGAGACCCCTTCAACAGGGAGAACAAGCCTACTCCCAGATACTTTTCGTTTTGCCTTCTGAAACCTGCCGATCATTCGAGCATGAGATCATATGTCTGCGGCTTGGTGGGGCACTAAACGATAGATTAATGCGAGTGTAATATTCGGAGCTAGAAACATTAAGGCAATCCCATTAAAATCAAGCTCTGGTTTATCTAAAAGGGAAGCCGTCATGGATCCATTCTCGTCAGAGACCCCAGGTTTAGGGTTTCTGGCCCATTTTCCAAGCTGAAACTGCAGCACGTTATTGTTCATTTGAGGCAATATAGTAGTATATATAGTACAGTGTGCGAGGATTTCTAATCATCTCTCCATGATATGCTCCACATATTGCTTGACACACACACACACACACACACACGCACACACAGTACAAATGAGCGGGGTCGAGAAGGATTAAATGGAAACAGGCTATAACCAGTGGTAGAAAACAAATGACAATGTGCGGGTGTGTACTGGGATGGGAATTCGCTCACATCCGTACCGAACTCATACATGCGTAAACATTATGAGGAAGAAAATTAATTGACCCCCTCCGTCTCCCTTGCTGTACCTTACATAAAATATATGGTCTTTGCTACAGCATAAGGGG
>WJFA01002136.1:0-17375 GCA_009870155.1 Pseudobourletiella spinata
ACAGAATCTACTGCTGGCGACTTGTAGTAAAATTAAAACCGGAGGATGTCGTGGTAGAACTGATGGCTACTTTGTGGCTGCTGGACGCGGATGAAGAGGACGAGCGCGAGATGTTGGACAAGGTCTCTGTTACAGAGGTATCACGGTCTTGGCCTTCAGATGATAGGGACTTAAGGCCGTTTTCTTTCCCTTCATCATCTGCGCCGTTATGGACAGTCAAATTCGGTTCCCAGATCAACACTTCCCGATCGCTACCCCCGGTGGCAAGGAGACTACCGTCATCGGAGAAGGCAACAGCATACACAGGTTCCCGCGGCCCGTGTAAAGTGTAAATGGGTCTACCTTCTACCAAGTCCAAAATCTTAATCGTTGCATCATCTCCAACAGTGGCGGCGAAATCCCCACTGGGATGAAAGGCAAACTTGTTCACTGCCCCCTTCTGAAGTTTCTGATATGCTTGAACCAACTGGGATTTTCTCAAATCGTAAATAGTGAAGCACTGGTCAAGGGTGGAGGTTCCGATGTAGTGGCTTGCGCAAGGATTGAAGTCAGCAAACATGGGGATTCCCAGGTGACACGGGATCTTAGCTACAGTCTTGTAAGATCTGACGTCCAAAACGAGAATACTGTTATCGTCAGAGGCACTGACCAGCATGTTCCCGTCCGCAGAAAAACGGACCGAACGAATCCAGTTGGTGTGTAGGTTGAAGAAGGACTTTATGAAAGTGCCAATCTTCCCCTCGCTAACTTGGGTTGATGATTTCTTTGTCAACTTGGTCCCTGCTGCGGCCGAGCGATCCACTGCCCATAATTTGACCGTTTTGTCGTTCGATCCAGACGCAACTAACCCCGAATTTGTTGGGCTACAGGCAACAGATCTAATTTTGGCGCTATGGCCTTTGAAAGATCGCACTTCTCCTTTGACAGTTGGAACCCAAATTCTTATAGTCAGGTCCTCTCCGCCGGTCACCATGAAGTCTCCGCCCTTGGAAAACTGTACGTCGTAGACCTTTCCCTTGTGACCCTCATACCTACATTTGAGTTGAGAATTTTAGTCAAGTTATACATAGAAAATATGCATCACCGTTTAAGTAATCATGTGTGTTCAAAAGTTGGATCTAATATTCCCTGATGTAAATAATTTATTTCATCGAAATTATGAGCATTTTTTACATGTCTCACCTAAGAGCTCTGGTTTCATGTTGGTAGTTCCAAATCGTTATGTGATCATCAGCACCGCAAGAAACAACTTGTGGAAGACTCGGATGAAAATCCAGGCCCAAAACTGCATCTCGATGACCCCGGAAATGCTTCAGTAAACTTGGGACAAGCTCTGAATCGGGCTTCCTCTCTTGTTGTATTCGCTTCATTTCCGATATTCTTGGCTGCTTGTAAGTACAATTTCAGATTGTATGAAGGAATAGAACTAACCTTAGTTATGCAAACACAAACAAAATAACATTATTTCAATAATTAGTAAAAATAAAATCATTCTAGACTATTATTTGGCAACACCAATAAAAATGGATGATCTATTGTTCATCCTAGTTATCGAATCCGTGTCTTAATGCTTCAGTACAGTCGTTCTAACTGTTTCTTTATTTTAGAATATCGAAGACATGACTAAATTTCTGATCTTCTTCGTCTTCCTTTAGTATAAATCCTGTTTGCCATTGCCACTGTCTGGTTCCGGGTCATAGTCATAATCTATTTCTCTATTCCACTCGCCTGACTGGAATGTATTCTGGTAGTGGTAGAAAATTACGTTAATATTGGGTACTACTAATGTCGGAAGGACGGAATGTAAACTTCAAAGCACTTACCCGTGCCGGTTGACAGTTGTCTTGTCAGTGCTGTGCGGTGTGGAGATTCTAAGTTTTCGTTGTCAACTTAACCTGGGCAACCGTTGAACGCTGAATCTTTCCCTACATCATCAGCAGTGCTGAATGAGTGGGGACGGGGAGACGGTTACACAGACTAGCAGGATACAACATGATCAGGATAGGACAAAGCCTCATCCCGCCACCATCATTCAAATTTGTTGTGTGACTGTTTTTGATGGCCAATTGGGGGTTGCTCACATATTACGTCCTGACTTATGCAGAGGGATCGATCAGATGACTTTTAGCTTGTGACTTTAAGAGCAAAAAGTTTCTAAAACTAAAATAAAAATTATGGAAAAAATGTATATGTATTGGTATTCCTCATCCGGGGCTAATATGTGCTTCAAAACGTCCATTTGTAGCAAAATCCTGCGGTATTACTAAAATTTTCTACCAGCTGGCGCTGGTATTTCCGCGAGGGTTTTACGGATTAGGGTTAGAAGTTAGAATTAAGAGCACGGCTATTTGGAACTAGCCCGCAAACTACAGCTTGAAAACGGCAGTTTATAGTTTAACACTAACACTAGCATAACGCATAGCTATTATATTTAAAAGCAAATACCTAACATGCTCTGCTTAGAAATAACGTTGAGGAGCACTTAAGGAAACACCAAGACTTTTGCGCCACTTTGAGCGACCTTCTCCAGGATTTTGCAGTTAATTTATTCCAGGAAATTCTCACACCTAAGAATCTGAAACCAATTAAGCCCGCACATATGATGCCATTTTAGAAAAGATTACGTGAGTACATATTATCGGTGCAATTATCTCACAGCACTAAAAAGTCTGAATGGGAGAAGTTCTCACCGATTGAGAATGAATGAGCAGTTATGCGGTTATAAATATGAAAATCCCCCAAATAGTTGGCACTTGCGACGACTGCGAGCTCGTCGGGGGGAAAACGAGCCTCTACTAATGATGTAATGATGTAAAATGCGCGGGCTGCTGTCGGTCTGCCTGCATGAGAGACTGAACCGTGCGACAGCACAAGTCGGAAGAATATGTGTGGAGCGGATCGCTCAAACCGGATATGAGCCTTCTAAATGTCTTTGGGATTTTTCATCGAATTTCCCTCTCATTAAAGTGCGTATTGATAGCCATTGTGAGGCTGACACACTGGCAAACCGACAATTCCAGAAAGCTAAAACTTCAGTTGACCTGAAGAAATATTGGATTTCTTCCCTACTTTTTCGCTTTCCCCATCAAATTTGAGGAAAAGAAGCTGTCGAAACTAAATGTTGACACTATACAGTAATAAAAGCCATTTGTGAAAATCCTGCTTGTGAGGACGCTTTTGATAATATTGAAGACGTGTTCGGGCTGTCTTGTTGTTGCATAAGAATTCAGATGTGGCTAGCTCATGGTGTAAGTTATTAATTTGTTTTCACTTGTCATCAGCTCCTAACATCTTCCCGAATTTCTAATTAGGTCAGAATAATGGAGGTCGAACAGGCAGGGGTTTCTGTGGATGATGGAGAATCCGAAGGGCCAGAAAATTGTGCTCCTCTCCCCAGGGGTACCAACGTCGGAGAGATCATTACAAGCCCCCTCTTACTAGCTTCTGTAAGTCTAAAAGTCCAATAATTATTTAAATTCCAAGCTTGCAAGTCCTACCTCCTGTTAGCTGATGGATCAGCCAGGAGAGTTTGTGCTTACTCTTAATGATGACTTCTGTTTACTTCCAATATATGTGGCAGGTCCTCGAACAAGTTTTCCGGAATTTGCCTTACACGGACCTCCAGAATTGCCGACAGGTTTGCCGACTCTGGCGGAAAGAGGCGCTCCGAACCCTGGGACTCCGGCTGAAAGTTGATCTCAGTGATGCTGATAGTGTGGGAGTCGTCCTAAAGAGTGTGAAGGATCAGGGGTGTCAGGTTTCAGAGCTGTGCGTCTTTGACTTGGACTTGAACGACCGCCCATTTCAAGAGCTCTTCCTCCGGTCCTCCTCAACTCTCTCCGTCTTTCGGGTCTTTGATAGTTCCGTAACGGCGACCCAGTGGCAGAAGCTGATGCGGAGAGCCGACGGACTGGTGCGGCTGGAGATTGGCCGGCTTAAGGATGGGGAGAGTCCGGTGAAGACATTCCCTATCCACAGCTCCTCCCACCAACCGGTTCAGTTTCCACATCTCAACCACCTCGAGTTTCTGCCCTCCGGTTCGCCCAATCCCGTCTTTCTCAGTGATGTCGTCCGCACTTGTCCGAATCTGAGGAAAATCGTAACGGGAAATTTTATGGAGGAGAATCCCATGAATTTCGCTGAGTTTCGCCTTCCTCTGCTCGAGAGCCTCGAGATTACCATCGTATCTGGACTCCTGGTGGACTGCCTCTCCCGGCTCCGCCTGTCTGTTAGGATGCTGGGACTGAGCAACTTTGTCCCGGATCTCTCCCCGAGCCTCCTCCAAGAGTTTATCGAGTCTCAGGGACAGAGTCTCAAGAGTCTCGTGCTTACGCAGGGTCGAGCGGAAGAGGACCCCTTCGTCGAACACGTCCCCTGCACTCCGTTCCCCCTCAAATGTCCAAACTTGGACACACTCGAGGTGGAGAAGCCTTTTGTCCGGAATATGTCTCACGTGATAAGCTCTGACTCCTTCCCCAACCTCCGGCACGTCTTCCTTCGCTTCGATCCTGGCTCCAATTGGGAACGCTGCCTGCCCAAGAACCTCAAGTCCCACGGTGGAGTCTCCCACCTCAGCATTGAGTGGATTGAGGAGCGCCCGTTGGCTCAGATGGTCCAAGCTTTCCCCAACCTGAAGGAGCTGGACATGATGTACTGTGATGACAAACTACTCCGAATCATTTTTACCCACCTACCTGGTCTGGAAGTGCTCAGTGTGGAGGATTCCGAATATCGAGCTATAACCGATGCAGGACTCACGGGCTATCCAAACGGCTCGGTTGAGGACTCAGAGAGAGTCTGGCCCTATCTTGGCAACTTGAAGAGTAAGAAATTTTGTGTATTTCCGTTGCAGTCATTATGCTATACAATAATTAGAAATTATAATTTACACTTTTGCATTTCGTTCTAGCTTAACTCCAAGCTTATTTTTTCACTTTGTGCAGAGCTCCACCTGCTTAGCCTGGATTTCAAGTTCCATCCCGTGACGGAAAAAGCAATTTTGAAAGGGATCGTGGATGTGACGTCCCTGAAAGTCCTCCGAATATTTGGCATGCAAGTGAGGGCGTTCTGTTTTTTAAAAGTGATTTCCAGCGTGCTCACCATGCTTTATTTCAACATTATTTATTATCACCAGGTATCTCCACAAGTTAAGGATGTCCTTTTGGAAAAGCTGGTCAATCTTGAGACGCACAGTATGGAGGTGGGGAGCAGCCTGGAGCGGCTGGACTCAACCTTTGACTCTACATTTATGGAATTCTCTGACTCCGATACCAATGATTCAGATATGTCGGAATACGCTGTACATGGTGATTTTGAATTGATTGTGGACGACGGGAATAACTAGTTTATGTTGTGCATACGGACATATGTTGCTACGTCGACATTCCAATGACTGATTGAGAGTGAGTGTAGTACCGGATCAGCCTGGGCTTTCCGGTTCAGGGAGGTCTAAGGTCTAACTACGAAAGAACTGGAGATTTTCGGAGTATACAGTGTTAGTAATAATATTTTCATATAGTCGAATTCAAGGTATTTTTAATGGTCGTCTCAGTTTCGTGGTCGTGGAAGAAAACTACCCGGGTGGAACTGTAAACTCTGAATCATAGTCAGAGTCCAAGCGTCGTTGATATAAAATTAATATTTAGAAACGTCACATTATTTTCGTATGCTTTGTTGGAGATTTACATATTTTTCTTCTCCTGTAATATTTTAACTTTCTTTTGTGCCACCTAACTTGTCATGTAACTTGGAGCCACTTGGTAGGGGTAAGATCATGACAATTGGATTTTTGTTGGTCTCACGTCGGATTGTACGCTAACGCCTATGCTTGTGTATTTTCGTGTGTTAAGTTGGAAATTGACTTTGGAAATCTTTTTGATTAAAAATTGTTGTAATAGATCTTAACAGAATCTTGTGTAGAAACTGGGAAGGCTGAAATGGGAGATGCTGTTTTGGAAGCCCCACTAGTGAATTTTTTCGTAGGCGATGTTCGGCTTTCCAAAATGGGAACCAGTTTTTTAGTCACAATTATTATAATAATTTATTAATTTGTAATTATTAAAGGTTTTGTATTTAGGGAATGCAAACCTCGTTGGGAAAAGTGCTCTTTTTTAAAAAACTTATCCAACGTCTGGCGTATTCTTTAAAATAAAAATCTTGCTATGATTCCGGAAATTAACTCGATTTCGTGATAAAATGTTATAATTGTTGTTAAAAAGAGCATTGTTACCTCGAAAGTTTCTTTTCCTTGTCTGAATTCTTACTGTAAATATTGGGAGAAATGTCCTCCCCGCATTACCTTTACTTCTCAGCGCATCAAGATATAAATTTATGAAACAGTAAGATAGTTTGTTAAACGAATTAAACCAAAGGCGACTAGCGTCGTACTTGTACACAGATTTTTTGGCCTCATAGTGAAGAACCCACACAATTTTATTACGCGATCGGGAACCTTGCAGGACCAAGCGGAAATAGTTACGAAGTATACGTGGCCCGACATGCAAAGCTGTGAGAGCAACTTGTTGTCGGTCCTGTAAAACTCACATGGTGAAATTATATGCACTGATAACAACTAATATGACGAATAACCTTTCTCTAAACTTCTCAAAAGGTTATTCTGTAGAGAAATAAAGTACATACAAGTTTTCGATTCCGGATGTGTACCATTTTTTTAAATTCTCATTTCAATTATTGAAACATTATAACCAATATATAATAAGTTTTCACTCATCATCAAGGTCTTACAAAGTAGAGGAATAGATTTCTGTGAGAACACAAAACTGCTATAATGATGGTGATAATGAAGATGATGACGATGATGAGCTCCGCTTCACTGGATTCAGTCTACATTCATGTCCTCGGCCTGTATTTTTTTCAAAATAAGAAAGAAATATTTTTGAGTTAACTTATGCACATTATCTTTGAGCCCACTGAGTGTGATGAACTAACCTCGTCGGAAGCAGGTGGACCTGAAGGGACCCCAGTGGGGACGGCTTCCTTCTGGATGGCGTTGAGAAACGCTTCCAAGTTACCAGCCTGGGCAGCACTCACCGCCTCCGTTCCCATTCCAAACTGAGAGACGAGCGGGCCGAGCTGACCGGTGGGGAAAGCGGCACAGAAAGCACTTAAAGCATGTTGAAATTGAGGACTCAGGAGGGTTTCCTCCACATCTGACTTGGAACCTTGCTCAGAGGTACTACCCTTGCTCAATCCGCCCACCTCTGGGCCTCCGAACTGGGGGAGCAAAGGGGCTAATTTCTTCACGGTGGCAGGAGAGGCCGTGATTCGACGGATGAGGTCACCGTTTACACTCGAAGACAGGTCCACAGCAGCTATAGAATTCAGAGTAATTCAAAATTCTCAAACTTATAAATATGTCCTCAATATCACAAAAAAAGATTGGACTCCGATTTCATTTCACTAACCTCCACCTCCTGGCGGTTGCAAATTGCTCAATATCTTCTGCAAATCCTGCAACTGTATGTGCGCTTGAGATGCTGATGAGGGCTTTGATGCTGAGGATGACGATGTTGACGACGAGTTGGTTTTCCCAGAATCAGATTTTGGCACTGAAGTTGAGTTGGGAGTAGCGGATGTTGGAGCGGCAGTTGTGGTAGTTGTTGTAGTAGACGTGGTAGTGGCAGCTCCTGGTGATGAGTTCGAACCAGAACCAGCCGAGCCACTCCCGCTCCCTTGAAGGCCGCTGATTTGCTGGGTGAGGTGGGAGAGGAGACCGGAAGAACTCCCCAAGTCCGACATCCCACCAATAAGCTGCATCAACTGTGACTGGGACATGTTACTCAGAAGAGCCTGCATTTCACTCTCCGATGGGGTCGGAGTCGCACTACCGCTCGTGCCCCCCTGCCGAGCACTACTTCCCGACCCCCCAGGATTGTTCAGAGAATCATTTACTTTCCAAACTAAATCCTCATCCCCATCCGCCTTCGGCTCCTGCATCCAGAAGAATAATTTTCTCGCTGAAGTCTTGAATTTCAAAAGAAAAACCCGGGAGCCCTCCTTGCACTGCGTTACTTTTTTATACTCGCAATCATCCGGGAAAACGATGAGATCCTGTAAAATTCCCGATACAAATGTTGAAACGTCAAAAATCTTGAAAGCGCAGTTGATTACTCCCAACTCTGCCCCGCTCAACTCACAACTTACATCTTCCACCGTCCCGGTTTTCCTATCCTTCCAGCAAAAATGTGTGAGTCCATCTTCCGACTGGTAGACATACACGAGCCCCTTCCTCTTGTCCGGGGTCACTGTATTACCTTTCAAGGTCATTTTCCCCGCTCGAAATTCCACTTGGTTCTTCTGATGACTCCGCGATCCACTCGTGCCCCCGAATAAGGCCATGGCTCAGTTACACCGGTTTTCACGCCTTCCTTTCAAAAAACAAGGGAAACCATTCTACATTAGCACACTGTATCAATCCCTCGTTCAAAAACGCGACAGTCCCGCCTCAAAAAAAGTTTCAATTCAAGCTTAATCCATAATCAGTCTGTAATGTCAAAATATATTTCACATTTACCTTAATTTTTTACGAATCTCTAAGTTTCAATGACCAGTTTAAACTATTCACTTCCGTAATCCGACTTGACCGGTAATTACTAATTATAAAAACTAATTCATTTGAAAAACCTTCGTATTGTTTTAAACATTTTTACATTACTTCAACTGCTCTCGTAATTCAGAGTGGAACTTCACACTTGAAACCACTGTAATGGGTACAGCAGGAGCCAGAAAATTCTTACCCAAGGTTTCTTGTGCAACCCAGCTTAGGTTATCGTCGGAAAACCTCTCTCGTCTTCCAGCTAAAGATGATTATTAGAGAATCCCAGTGGTTTAGCAATGTTGGACAGTTGAAAATTTTGCAGTCTAACGCTCTATCACCTGCTTGATGAAGGAAGTTCTTTGACGTTGAAATGAGAATATGAGTACAGGGCAACCCAGTTGATAGCGTGCAATACAGTAACTACAGTATATGCATATCATTCTGGTCATGGTGATGACGGGAAATAGCTCGCAGCCTATCTCCTGCCCCATTTATGCAACTACCGCAGCGAACCCTTCCACTCGAGCATCTTCACCGTCATGACAGATGGCTCGACAGTAGCTAATTCCCACTGCTCACAACTTGAGATTTAACGTTGCATTAGAGATCACAAGGGCCCAAGCCCAAGGTACCCATATAATGAGTATGCATTATTAGGGTACCTCGGCCTGAACTGTACGGTAGATGCGAAACGAATCCTGTACTACAGTATCTTACTTCCAAGAGTTCCCAGTATACTTCTTGCAACTACAACTGCGCGCTATATGTACTTTCATTCAGTTCAAGGGTAAATGATTCAGCGCTGGTGCATGAACGAGGGAGTAGTAGTAGTAGTAACACAAGTAGGAGCGGAAATGCTGCGGTAGTGCCTCTTGCCTATAACTATCCCGGAGGAGCATGAATGAATGGCAACAACAAGTTCTCAATATATATGGAGGGGTTGATGTACCTACAGGATCACATGCTTATGCGCCATATCCTCGTGGTTACACTACTCACAGTCAGTGCAGCAGTGCCGTCGTGGTGAAAAGCCCTTGATATGCACAACCTCTATTATGCCCGTCATCCAGCTCCCATTCCAAACTATATTTACGCCATAAAAGTTGGAATCTCGCGTGTATCTATGCGTCAAAGGGTTAAAATCTCCCAGTCATCTGGCATACTGAACAAGTTTTCCTCCCATTTTCCACCACTACTACTACCAACCACCACTCACACTCATCCGCCCGCTCACTATATAGTAGGCACATGCCCAAGTCCATGTACTAACGTTTTAGGGTACCCTGCACATACCTACTGCCCAGGCACTTGTCCTCGTTTACTCCCACAGTCACTGTTGAGCCGCTATACACACGGTTAATATCCTGGCGAGGGATACCCCGGGTCTAGATTTTTTAGGCACCCTGTAAACCTTGCTCGTCAGGCACTTGCATGCATGGGTCTAGAACGTGACGACATGCCGTGTCGTAGATATACCCAGTCCGGGCACTTTCATAGCTTTAGAGGGCATTTAGGAGGTTACTTTATTTCCCGTGAGGACGGGGCGGGTAATTGCGGTTGTATGCGATATTAATGCATCTATAAAATTTCCCAGGATTTTCTGTAAAATTGGGGAAACCCCTTGGGTTGGTCCTAGAGTCTATTGTGCATACTGGTGGCATAGATGAGCTTCGTATCCTATTGCAGTGCGAGTAGGACGACTGCTGATATTTTCGTCCAAATTCCTCCACACATATCGGACTGATGATGACTGTAAGTGTAAGAGTGAGTGGGTATGTGTATGTATGTATGCTGCGTATAAATATATATATTATATATGTGTGTACAAAGACCTCCACAACTGCTCTGACGAGGGTGAGGGTATATCATGAACGGGGGCGAGGTATAGATTATACATAGGGTATAAGTATGTTCTTATGCACTTATACCACTTACCAGTTGCCCTGCTGGCACGGCAGCAGTATTATTATCTACCCCACGGTGGTTCGTAGTAACGACTCAAAGGAATAAGAAGACGACGACCACGACGACGACGACGACGGAAGAATCCCCTCGCACTATCTTACATTCCCGTGCATATTAAAGACAACTGAAGAAGTGTAGTAAGACGAGCGAGAAGAGGATTGAGAGACAGGCACAAGGGCTCGTGGTCTCTCTCTCTCTCACTGATTGCTTACAAACTTGAGGGGTGTCCCCAAAGGAAGAATGGGATTTAAAAACAACTATAACGCCGTACGACTACTTCTACTAATACTACTACTACCTCTACTACTACTTGAGTAGAGCTGCTGGCTCTAGCGCGTAAGCGTAGAGAAATGTGTATACGAGCCAAGTCAAGTGCGTTCCTTCCTTCAGTGTACTATTATAATTCAGAGGATAAGCATATACAAAAGTCGTCGTCGTCGTTCCCGTCGCCGTCATCATCATCAGCAGCATCAGCAACAACATCAGCCTCATCATCATCATCATCATCACCATCATCATCATCATCAGGAGCATCAAGAGTTTTTAAACATTCACTCCTTTTTATTAGCCATATTTAGTACAAGGAGAAAGAGTAGTAGTACGGCTGAGAGAGATATATAGAGTCAGAAATAGTGCGAGAGTGCAAGTGTGAGAGATATGGGAATCAGTGAGTAAGAATCAACACCAATGGGGAAAAAATCNTACGGCGGAGAGAGATATGTAGAGTCAGAAATAGTGCGAGAGTGCAAGTGTGAGAGATATGGGAATCAGTGAGTAAGAATCAACACCAATGGGGAAAAAATCCTTGGGAAGTGACGGATTTTTAAATCGTTTTACATGACCCACGCAACTCATTCAAGAAGTCCCCCCCCCCATAATAAAACCTGTAAATATACGTATACATTTAATGCAGCGGTACTTCTGGTGATTTACTAAAATAGCTCCTTGAAAAAAAATGTGCCAAAAAATCCTTGGATCCGTCGCTACTCCCGTTCCATTCCATTCACAAAAGTAACACAACAACAACAATAATAATAAAATTATTATTGTTCAATTATCCGTCTTCCAGACTGAAATTTTTTGTTTGTTTGGAAAATCAATGACTGGGTCCAGCAACCACTTCCAATCTGCGGAGGTTAACTCAAGTGGCGGCGGAGCGGAGCCCAGGAATTCCTCATCATTATTATTATCATCATCATCATTATTTTTTGTATCGATAAAGAGGACTCCTCTTGTCCACCTTCACTTCCGTTCAGTGCGCCGACATAAATAATCAACATTATTTCATAATACATGAACCGTGTGTGTGTGTGTGTGTGTGTGTCCACAATTACGTGCGTCCATCACCCTTCACTGCGAATACGCCGCTTCACTCCTACACGGTCTGTGTGAGTGAGGATTAACATCCAGTATGAGGAAACGGAATAAAACGGGCAGAGGTAAGGATATACAGAGAGGGGATTATTTTCTTAATCATGATAATGCTTTCCTCCCCGCTTCCTCATCTCCCTCCCTATGCATCATCCTTCCGCTTCGCGTATTATTATGCATCATTGCAGCAAAGCGTGGTGCGGCTACGTATCATCTTAGGTTATATTCACCCCCACTATTACTTTTGCCACGGCATTTATAGCCAGCAAGGAATGCTGACTCCCTGGAATTTTTCACAAGTTTCGCCACTTTACTCCTCACATGCACAGACGGCCATTAGTATTTATTCCAAAGTTACAAGTGTTTTCTTTTGGTGTACTCCCGACTGACTGACTGAGGAGGAAAGTGTGTGGCGGACAGGAATAATTATGAGTTTCAAGATTGTGTACGTGTCTTAAGTGTGTGTGTGCGTGTGTGTGTCTGCGAGCGTGTGTATGTGTGTGCGACAGTGTATTTGTGTGCAAGTATGTGAGCGTATGGTTGTATGTGTGCATGTTGTAAGTTAGTGTGTGTTTTTGTGTATGAGTTTGTTTGTGTGTGTGTGTGTTGGAGAGGAGATGAGCCAGCATGTGTGTGAGGATATTAGAATTGCGTGGACGTCACCGTTGTAAATACTCTGGAATGTCTTTGACTCTCCTCCTAATGACGACTTATTAGGTAAGAAGAAGACTGGAGCAGATTTTTTCTAATGAGCTATACTGTCAGAGCATTCTTACTGCCTGAGCTTGAGGTTGACGACGTGGTGTTGATGATGGTGATGGTGGTGTTCTAACTCTCAATAAGTCAGTCAGTCAGAGAGGCTAATGCGGGACAGTGACACGAGGGAGTGTGCATTATATTTACACACTCTCCCGCATATCCACCACACACATATTTATTGGAGTATAATGACACTACAGTGGAATGTTCCAGCCGTAACCATGTTACAGTGTGTCATGGTTTTAATGCGGCATGATGATGGTTAAAACATTGTTATGTCTAGCAATCCTCCGGGTGCTCGCCCTGGTCTCTCTGCATGTGAGGAGGACTGGGTTGAGCGGGTAAAATAAATAAAGATGAGCGCTGCTCCTGCTCCTGCGGATGAGAGTGTGGTAGTGGCTTTTTGGAATTAGTGTTTTTTGGAACATGTGAAAGTATAAGTTGGTAGTGGTGGTATATATACATATAGTAGTAAGTAATGGTAATAATAATGTTGTTCCTGTCCAGATGGACAAAACCCGTGTGTATGTGACTGTCTGTATGTGGGTTCGGTGGAGTGAGGAGGATGAGAGAGAATTTCTGACGATGGTTATCATCATTGCACTTCTAAACCAGTCTATCCTGTATCCCATCTTATGTATTGTACACTCATTTGTGTCTGTGTATATATATATATATATATATGTATATATACACATAGTTTTCTTCTTCCATCTATCTCTTGTTAATGCGTATAAGATTTCGATGACGACTACAGTGTAAGAAGACCATAAGTATAGATAGCGAGAAGAGGAGAAAAAATATCCGTCCTCTTTCTTACCGCATCTTCTCCATCTCTTTTTCACACACACACACACACACACTGTCTGTCTTTACTGTAGTACAAAACAAGGGAATCCCCTTGTGGAATGTGAATAAAAAGCTTGGTCAAGTCTTATTGGGGGAAAAAATAACTTGGGAAAGAGAGGGGGATACCCTGTAGAAGATCCTCCCTATATTATGCTCCCTGCCTACTCGTAATACTAATACTATTGCGTATGAAAACTATATGCATACATGGTAGACAAAGGACGTTCCTGAGCATGGATGGGATGCAGGCAGGCAGGCAATAAGGAGACCCGCAGACGTGAGGAGTCTCAATAATGCAAGCCCGGTTTTCCATATGTACGTATAGGGTAAGTATATGGAAGGACGAGGACAAGTGCCCGTATGTGTGTATAAGCATGTACAGTGTGTGCACCCAGTCAGTTTTTTCTTCCCTTTTCATCTGCAGCGCTCCCCTCCTTCACCTTCTTGGAAAAAGTGACTGACTGGGAATGGGAATATGAACGGGAGGGATGGGGCGGGGTGTGGATTGCGCGGGGCAAGTGGGAAATAAATAGGAATTATCAATCCAGTATTTTTTCTCTCTCTCTCTCTCCTCACCATTAAATTAACCTGGAAAATTTGAGATGATGATGAGGATTCCCTTTGTTTCGGCCTCCCAGCCACATACTCACTCAATTTCACTCCAATTCGAGCCCTATAATCCTGCGCGCATGTGTCCATAGGAAAGTATGCGTACATGGTGTCTTTTGAACGTGCCCAGTTTTAATTTCGAGAGAACAGACCTCATCCTGTCTGGGATTCTACAGTTGGGAGGACTCAGCGGCTGTGGTGATGGTGGTGGTGGAATATTATTTGTTAAATTTATATGTGGAGTAAAAAAAATGTGAGGGAGAAGATCCTCCACAAGACTTCCATCCATACAGGATTTGAGGAGAGGGATATAATATGATGTCGGTGGTGCGGTGACGATGAGATTTGTTTTTCCCGTTCTTGCAACACTTTTCTGAGAGCATTCATCATCACTGCTCACGGCGGTGGTGGTGAGGATGGGCTTTGAGAGAGATAAAAATAAAGGGAAACGAAAGGTCATATTAACTAAACGTGTGTGTGTGTGTGTGTGTGAGCGTGTTGTTGCTGGAAGTGCACAACAGAGTCCGATTAGCTAACTATAAGCCGTATTATAGCTCGGCCGGGGAGACGGACCGTAGTTTGAGTGAGCGTGTACTGACTGACTGAGTGAGAGAGAGAGTCAGAAGGGAACGTCGACATGGTGTGATTGACGTGTCATGACGCCCTGTAGAAGATTGGAAGTCAGCAGTTTTGGAGCTGCTGTGTTGGATGGAACGGCCATAGTTTTAGAAGTGTAGCACTACTAACTGCGATCCTGATAACTACTTATTTATTTGGTCAACCAAAGCAATATTTAATTTGAGTTTCATCCAAAGAGTTTTCTATTCTGTCATTGGAGAGTGTCAAAAAATGTATATATATATATATATATGCTTATATATGTAGTGTCATGTCCTGTAATGAGCAACGGTCCGGCCGGGATATGTTTGTGACGGAACAGACTTGAGTCGCCTGACTGGCTCCACTTGACTCTCTTACAGTCAGTCGGAGAGAGAGAGAGAGAGTCATGATAACATTTGTAGACTTTTTTGCATCCGCACCGTCCAATCCCATCCCATCCATCCTAAAGTCATATGAGCAATTTGAAATCCACCGCATCGCCTGCTGTTTTTAACTTGTACTATCATTACCGCTATTGCTGCTCCAGTATCAGTGGCGATTGCCTCCTCGAGCCTCCAGACAGTCGTAATATACTTATTTTTAGTATTAACCCACCCCTGTGCATATATGTAGGCATGGGAAAACATATGTAGTAGTAACCTCTTCAGAAATATCCTCATTAACAGTCATTAGTTTTTGCGCCTGGAGAGTTTGAGCTGGTGCGTGGACGTTCAGCATTGCATTTGTACAGGTTTTGCGCGTTTATGAGAGTAAGTGTGCGGTTATGTGTGTGTGTATGTATGTGTGTGTAAATGTGAGCGTGTGTACGAATGGGCTTGGTTGTATGTGCATGCATGTGCTATCAAGCCTATGTGGATGAGTGTGTGCGCAAAAATGAGTGACGACTGCGCTACTGAAGGCTCGCTCGGGAAATTGATTTGATTCTCTCCCTCAAATGTGTGTGTCTGTGTGTGTATCTACTGAAGGCACGTTAGTATGCGAACATGACCACGGTTCCCCCGTCATAATTTGCGTGCCACCTCGGCCACGTTAGTGCACTCGGCTTGGTGTATAGCCAAGTAATATGATCCGTATATAGTATGTGGTTGAACCTGTTAACGATATGAGGATGAATCACACAGGCTCAAACAAACACACACACTACAAACAAGCTCCATATGTGCTCCTGGTCTGGTCAGCTTCGATATTTAAGAGGACAGATTAGAGCCAGGATGAGTGAGTGTCATGTAATGCTGTGTAGTATAAAATATGATACACCGCAGATTCAATGGAAGTCATATTCGAGATACTCCACCACCACCACCACCACCACATGCTCTCTCAACCCTTCTGCCCAGTCATTGGAGTTATGCCGTATCGACTGTTGTACGAGTTAATGATGTTGATGATGATGATGACGACGACGACAACAACGACGACGACGCCGGGAATGCAAATGATCCTCCTGCTGCTATGTGAGAGAAGTTGGCGGACACAGAGTGAGCTTGTATGTATGTAATGCTCACGTGTGGGTAACGTCTGGGTGTGATGGGACGGGTGGTAGTGGTGGCGGTGGTGGTGGTGATTTGCCATTCTTTTACCATTGCCACCAGTACGACTACTTGTTTCTCAACTAATAGTACATAGTTGTTGTAAGTAATGGTACAAAGTTTAACGGGTGCTTCCCATCCGCTGCTCCATGTATGCGCACTCACTAACTCATCGCGCATGGACGGATTCAGGGGAAAAAATAAATTCAGGGAAAAAACTCTCTCAGCTATAAGTGTGTGTGTTGTACATATGAACGTGGATGTACATAGGATAGAGGTCTTAAGTAACGATGTAGATTTTGCTGCTGTTGCTCCTGTTGTTGTTGTTGTTATTATTATTGTGGTTATTGTTCCTTGCCGTCATGAGGATCAGTCGTCTGTTCCTCGTAGCAGGTTTTTACTCCTTAGCGGCAGCGGCACCAACTATCTTGTTACTATCGTGGTTGGCGGTGGTGAGTGTTTGTGTGTCTGTGTGTGTGTGTGTTTGCGTGCATGGTGGTTAAACCAGTTCAGCACATCCTTCTGATGCGAGTAGTACTGTGAGCCCTATTTATATGGGCTTAATATGCCATACATACATATGAACCCCTTCTGGTCGTTGAGGGAAATATTAAAACGTTAAATAATAATAATAATAACAATAAAATCATAGCCGCAGGGGTGTATGCACATCATTGTGAACGCTTGGAGTTCATTACAAAAGTCTGTATATACATGTGTGTGTGTGTGTGTCTGTGAGCATGTCTATGGGAACTGAGCTGCGCAAAACCTTTGTATGTACAGGCATTGGGATTTCTAGAAGAGGGGGGAGTCTTACCTTACACTTATTTAGATGATGATGATGATGATGATGATTATCCTTCGATTGAGAATGTGGGGACGTGGCGGTGGTGGTGATGGCGGGGTTGGTGGTACAGGGGGGCGGAATGTGTGCCACACAATGAATAATCAGCCGATGCGTCATAAGTTGAATTTAACGTATTTCCTCGAGGGAAGCCTCACCATCATCATCATGAGCAGGAGCAGCATCATGCAATCGCGGAACGTAACGAGGAATTCTCACACACTACCACACGGCTCACTCACCCATCGCATCGGGCGTACCAACCATCGTC
>WJFA01002137.1:0-17373 GCA_009870155.1 Pseudobourletiella spinata
ATGTGGTTAAGGGTACTGATAGGATTTTACGTTGTAATATGGCATCTCCGCAAGTTGTGCCCTCCAGAGAAAGTTCTGCAGTGTGGAAAAGTGCCTCATCGATATTCCCTAATACAAATTCATGGCTCAGCTTTGAAGATTCTCAGCTAGTCGAGTCTTTGGGTTCAGTAACTGTAAATCTGCTTATCAGCACTCCTCAAAAGCTGTTGAATCTGTCTTTCCCGGCGAGAAAATTGGGAAGAGAGATAGATCAAAGTCAAATCCACACGTTACCGCTTTGAATTTAGATGGAGGGAAAGGTGTTGGAGCGGAACGAAGATTCGTGTAGTTACAGAACAGGAAGAACGTATACCCTACCCCGGCGGTACAGTGTTGGTGTGCATTAGATAGTAAAATCCAGGCTCGCCTAAGGAGAGCTCGTCAAGAGTGTCTGAAACCGTATGGTATGGAGTTCAAAACCTTGTCTCTTTCTATCACTAGCTGAATGAGTAACGGACGGATGACGCTACAGAATATTATTGTAATTCCCCGGTGGCAGTGTTCACCGCGGCAGTATAACGAGATTTGCCGCTCACTACCACGACTACCGCAACTAAGCCACTGCACCCGCAGCGGAACCCATCCGTGATGACTTACTAGAGAGACTCAACTGAGAATGTACACTGCATAGTGCAGCGTTGTTCCTAATCAGAAGATTTGACTATATAATGCAGCGTAACAGCGGAGCGACTGATTTGGATTTCACACCACTATATATTATAACACCACTATAATATTTATTTTACACAACCACGAGTGAAAAATCCCCAAAGTTAAATTTCAATTTGGATGCTCTCGTGTGTAGCATTTTTGCAGTAACTGTCCGTATTATCCAATGAGAATTCTAGAGTGACTTCGCCGGGTTAAAATTTCACTATGGTTAACTCATACGTTCTACTTGTTTCGGGACAGGTTAGGAAAATATAATCCTGTTGGAAAATACCTCGTCAGGCTACTCATGCATAAAAAATTTACGGAGCATGTGAGAGCTACAGCGCGCGGATGGTGAAAGGAAGTACATGGGAGCCTGACTGAATGCAGTGCACCTTAGGAATGGGTGGGTTTAGGAAAGTGTAAAAGCTCAGCGCTGAGCAGTAGAGGATCCCTGAACAGTAATCATCATTAAAAGCCATTATTTATCCATGTTTGGTATGGAAATGGGAGCCTTGGTTGGACCAACATTTCTTCCACCTCATTCCTTCACGTACTCTCCAAACGAGAATCTCTCAACCCGAGTCGCTTCTTTCGCTCTATCTCTTCTCTGTGGTTCCAGCACAAATGGGCCCCATCTCATTTTCTAACACCCGTTCCGTACATGTCGGGCACAGACTGTCATATGTGGTGGTTCAGCAATATATATCCTGAAGAGATACACGTAAAAGCATCGGAACCGGATTCCCTGAGCATAGTAAAATCCATCTTATAATGCGCACATACCTAAAACACCCTCTAACAGTTCCAGACCCGTTCTCATCGCAGCATACACGACATGCTATAAGTAGCAAATGTGAGTAAGCTAGCTTACGTGTCTCTGTGTATATTTGTCAGTTAAAACTCAATGCGTTCATGTAAATAATTATAAATGGGCACACAAGCTAACAGAGACAGTGATGGAAGATGGAGAAATGGAGGAAGATGTATATATACATCCATGTATGTATATACATATATGTATACATATAGATACGTAGAAAGAGAGAGAGAGAGAGTAAAATAAACTCCTGTCAGTCACCATGTGCAGGGTTGAGGGATATATACAAGTGCGACGGTGCCTTCACAATAATACACAAATACTGAAATGAATGTCTCTGACGAAAAGAGTACAACCAGTATTACTTGCGTTTATAAGGATTTTACAGTTTATCTTATATCATTTTCTCCCCCTACTGGAACGCTATTCCGGCTAACACAAATACATGGGAACTGCTGTGCATGTCTCTCAGCTTTCAGAGGAGAGAACCCTTCTCTCGTCATGCATTAACTAGTGAGCAGGTTCTAGGCTGTTGCGCGGGTTAAACTCTCAGACACGCCATTGACAGTCAGATGAGTGAAGGGAACATACTCGGAATGCTCAACTACATCATGAAGAACGATCAAAGGGAGTTTTACCAGCGATAAGCATTTCCATTTCCTCTCACAAACACCATTCAAACTCTTGACACTAGGGATAGATACGGAATGAATTCGGGTGCTTTAGACGGAACTGGAACGAGGGAATACTTGGTGAGCATTTACGGCGGTGTCATCATCATTTTCAAGATATAGAAAACCTACAGGCTTGTTTGTATTTGGGTCTAAAATTTTAGCGGGCTCTTGTACCAATCATACAATCTGGTTTTGATCTGGCTGGATTTTTGCAGGTTTCAATGGAGATGCTCCGACGAGGTTTCACAGTGGGATGCCTTTTTGGAGTGGACACATATGTTTCTGTCTGCTTCTGTGCTCCACCAAATCCTGTCCCATCCGCGATTGTGTATTAAATGCCGTGTCCATGCGACAGTTTTTATTTGAACGTTCGTCCATGCCTACGCGCGGCCTATGTCCACGCGTGCGTATTATACTTTGGTCATGTGTGTGTGTGTGTGTGTGTGCGTGGGCGGTGATGTGGAAGTTTGAACTGTGTACCAGGATCATTCCGACAAGCAGCCAGACCATATCAAGTTTCGAATACATTACGATTATTATTCTGTAATTTTTAATGCTTTTCCATGGGATGGAGCCTTACTCCCGCAGCAATCTTGAGTCACGATCTACTAACTCACTAAAAAGATCTCCTACAAATAATCATAAGAGACTTACTAAAGATGATTTAACCCTCAAACCTAGGGGTTTTAGACAATTCCTGAGCTTTTATACAAGCAAGGCCTACAGAGATCATGTACACACCTTTCAGCAGAATAAATGTCTTCTGCCCCTCCGTCTACATTTTTTCCCTCCGTCCTACAGAATTTCCTTCCACCCTCACACTAGCACATCAGCATTACCTTCTTTCAACTACACATAAACGCACAGACGCTCAAAGAATACAAAGCCATGTTCACGTTATACTTGAGCTTGATATCTTATCCTCATCCATATTTGGTTATGGCGGTTGTTTAGAGGCCCACGGGCTAGAGAACCGTCACCAATTTCCCCATTATCCAAGCGCACATGAGTTTTGCTCTTGTCTGTTAAGCTCTCGCATCATCACAGTTATCATTTTATCGTGGAGGATCAGGTGGAGCTTCTCATGCAGTATTATTTTGTAATGAACGTATGACTGAATACCTACCATAATTTACTGTGCTATCGATGCGCACAGCCTGTATCCTTGATTCATGCATGAACATTTGAACGACACATTCACGTACAGGAACAATTCCGTTCCAACAGGAACCATTTCTACCCTGCCAGTACCACTGCCTACATACAATCGGTAGTAATACAGAAGTTGTGTTCACACATGAACGTATAAGCTCAAAACCTGCAATAATGATTCTTTACTTTATGAATGAAGGTATAATTCACAAAGGAATTACTTTCAGGCCACTTGAATCTGTGGAAGCTGGTCTGTCTCACACCTTTACAACCGTTTGTATTTTAAATTTGCTTTACATTTGTTATAACCAAGAACCGTGTGAAAGCTCATGTTGCTTGCAAGTATATATAGGTTCATAATTTGTGGACGTGCTGAGGAATAATTGTAGCAGATACTTCCGATTACTGGAACCATAGTCTATAGTTCCAAACCTTGCCTTCACCCTGCTTCCTCGGCCGGACTCAATTTTAAATGCAGCACGGTGGCAAAGAAAGACGACGAGGACTGAAAATTGCTGAGGAAATAAATGCGGTTCATGGGTACAGTACACAATCCTTTGAACCGATCGATAGCGTACTGAGCACTCGGCCGCTTTTCGTACTTCAACTTTTTCCTTCCTACCTCCTTCTGTGTCTATCCAAGTCGGGAACTTGTACCCTTAAATCTAATTACGTACACCCAATTTACTTCCCTCTGAAAATTTCACTGCTGACGTGTTTAAAGTTTCAAACTGCATCTAGTTTTCCTCCCATGCCATGGTCCATTATTAAAAACTGGAGCGGTGACTCCGCTTGCTACTCCTGCATATTCTGAGGGGCAATAGTGCCGCCCATCTACGGGATTAGCCGGCAAGGGGCTGTCCATAAATGACGTCATCAGAGGGGTCAGTGGCTGGGTCAAAGTCTCGCATTTAACGCCGCATGTTAAAATCGTCATCATTAGGGGTGGGTGGGTCTTAAATTTATGAAATTTTGATGATGTCATTTATGGACAGCCCCCAATTTGTCGTGCGGCAGCAAAGCCTGGTGGAGACTAAACCGCATTGGGCTAGAATAATCACCCCGACCCGGTCAGGCGACTATACTCATGTGATTTAAAAAGTAAATCAACTCACAGATCTGTGGATTATGTACGACGACGACATTATTCATGGAGGGAGGAACTGAAGTAAAAAACGAGGTATTATTACCATGAGGCACATGAATTAGACATTAGATTTCCTGGCCGCTCATTAAAAAGAATTGCTGTTCCGTCACTGCATATCCCATATCATCTCCCAGCCGTCATAACCCCTGTGGTTTTATGCCCACATACACATCTGCACAAATACACATTTCAGTATGAGTCATACGATATAATCTTTGCTTAACGCGACGCCTTTATCCTCGAGGATAGGAGCGAGTAGCAAGAATAAATCCACAAAAGTTCAATGTGCGGCACTAACAGCTTACTGGCATACTGCTACCACCAGGCACCAGACAAGTACTCATCTTGTCCCGGCACTGTTTTCTCAACGCGACTGGGCGCTAAGGAAAGTGTTCACAACCAGGGAAGTGCCAACATGGATGACTCTAATTTTTTCCGACGAGGCGTATGGCATTGCACTTCATATGCATAGCCCTCCTCGTGTCCGCTTCATCCGCGGGTGAGTCTGCGCACGGGCTGTCGACGAACTACGGCGCTGTGTACAAAAGAAAGGTGAGAAAGGAATTCCGTATTTATTTTTCTCGTCTGTGAAACGCCCGCTCACACATCTTTCATGTTCACAAGACTGATGGTCATTAGATGTCTCTAATGGATCTGCACATATCCGTTTGTGTTAGAAATAACTGTACAACTCATAAAAGTCTCTAACTTGAAGTCTAACATTTTTTCAGGCCGTGAAGCAATAGAGTTCCGGTGAAAACCGCACTGCTACCTGTGGCCCCTACGAGTGATTCCAGTATTAAATGAGTGAGGAGGGACTTTTGCTACCCTGAATGTGCACAATTGAACCCACACTATTGCAACATGTAACGGGAACTTTATGATATCTCCTCCACCATCATCATGTCTGGCCAATAAAAATTTATTTCGATCCGACTTTCCACACTGTAGTCTGTAGTTGTCACATAGTGTCAGAGCTCACACATGAAAACGAGGTTGTTAAATTGGTAGGGAGCTGTGTGCTCAGATGTAAAGATGATCTGAGTAACACAAGAGGCAGAGTACCAATCAAACTGGGAGGAGATCCAAGTGGGACATGAACGTATGGAAGCTACAAGAGGGAACTCGAGACTTCATTTCTGAGGAATTTAATGTGTGTGCGTGACCCACACTTTACAAGAGCTTCCCAAGAAGAAAAACTTCGTGCCTTTGTAGCATGTATATATTTATACACATTTACTCAACACTCAAATCCACGTACGGCGCATACACATGAGTGAGCCCGTAAGAGTCTGGCAACGGGGAGGAATAGCACTGGCTTTGTAAAAATAAAGGTCATTAATACATGGATGTCTGTACAAGAGCATTTCAAATTGCGAACACATGCCCCACCAGCTTTTTAGAGAGCCACCCTACGCATTGTGCAAAAGTACAAGTGTAACATTCCAACTAGCTAACATATGGACATCGTGTATTTCCTTCCACCCACGCATCATCCATCGTCTCTTAACCGTAACCAGCACACACATACACAAATACACACGAATTCAATATAATAATCAAGCCAGTCTGCGGCTACGCACCGCTTTCCCTCGTTTGAGCCCCGCCGCTCTACAGTGTGGCCTACGAGAGCGATAATAACCGGAAATATGATGAGCTATTTTAAGTTTCAGCCGTGAGTAGTTTAACCTCATAACCTGTGCGCATGGAGCAGTCCTTCGTACGCTATGACATTTTTCGCACACTTTTTCATGGTGAGGCTAGGCACTGATCATATTATACGTGTTCGGATTAAGCTTGGAAAATTTAAGAAAGGATATGACGATAGTGTAATTAAGAAAATGTAAGCATCATAAAAAATAGTTACTCTCATATGCCAGAGGCATCATCCCTTTAGTCACCAGTAAATGCTTATGCTTATGCATCCTTATTTCTCCATGCAAGTCGGTTTACTAATAGAGATTGATTACTTGCACGCTAAAATGTAACATCTCAT
Source organism: Pseudobourletiella spinata (assembly GCA_009870155.1). Taxonomy (NCBI): domain Eukaryota; kingdom Metazoa; phylum Arthropoda; class Collembola; order Symphypleona; family Bourletiellidae; genus Pseudobourletiella; species Pseudobourletiella spinata. Next base: position 6,480 of record WJFA01002137.1, read on the forward strand.
CTAGTGTTTGAAGTTTGAAATTGGTATAGGTAAATTCGGTACCGATACCTGTACTGTTAACGATCGGAATCTGTGTCGGTATGGGTAGTTTGCAAGGTGTTACCGAAGTCCCAATCTCGTTACCGAATGCTTTGCTATCTCCCTATAAACCTAGAGTATGTCGACGGCTAAACCGCAAAAGCCAGCATTTGACTTTTGGCTCAATTGCAAGACCCACCATATCCATTTTTGTGTTGTCAAAACCTGCGAACCTGCCTCATCCACAACTAGCTCAATTCCTCCGACCCACACCAGCAGAAAATAATTCAATTTAATAAAACTTAGTTTCTATGGCTAGTTTTTGGCGTACTTTCCTATAAAGTATATTCAAATTGAACATCCTATAAAGTTCCAGGCTTCTGTCAAACTTGACGGTTTTGCGTTTAGAAATTTTTACAGTTGGCATGTGCTGGTTTTCGCAGCTGAGGGAAAAATCAAATGCTGGCTTTTGAAGTTAAGCCGTCGATATGCAATTGTAGGTCTTATTCAGCTAACGGCGCTCCTAAAATTCTCACGCTTTCCATAACGTACATGTAGGCAGCGTCCCAATTCGCAGTTACTCTCCGGCGATACACAACTAAAATTATGACAACCATGCGTAAAATGGCAGCAAACTCTAAGTTGTTGACTGTTGGAGAGGAAGCTGATGTGCTTAATGGGTCAACAGATAATGTCTAAAACACTCTTGAGCAACTTCGAATATTTTTTAAAAATTTTAGTATTTTCTGTATACGGTACCGATTCCGTCATTTTATCCAGCTACCGTAAATTCGGTAACGGTATCGCAAAATTTACCGAATTTCAGCCACTAATCTCATCTTATGGGTTCATCCTTTGACCTTCCAAATTGAACTCTATCGTATCATACTCATACTTTTTCAAAGGGGAACCAATAGGGCTTGCTTAAATCTACACTGGGTGACTCCGAGGGTAGGAAAAAGGGATTGATATAATTATCATTACATACAGAGTACTCCCGAATGTCTTAAAGCGTATTGCTTACATTATAGATACACACACACACACATCCACATGCTGGTGAGTGACATGGAAGGATTGAAAATCCCAGTTCTGCGGCTGCAAAGTGCCATAAGCTATATTTTATCGTCTCTGTGGTCCTGCTTCTCGCATCATTCCACACCTCTCTGTGAGAAATCTTGTAATCCAACTGGCGGCGTGAGCTCACGTCTGGAAGATCTCGGAGAGTCAAGTCTCCTCTGCGGAAACTTTGCCCGCCGGCATGGCCTAGTTCAGGCAGAACTCTCTGTGTAAACAAGGGGCTGCAGTCAAGGATAACTCGACACGTCTCTTCAGCGAGCTCCACTCCTTTTGGCACCTGCGGCGAACTTTGGCTCTCACTTTGTCTATGGATCTGCACTCTACAGAGCTGTCGTATGAAATTGCGAGTGCGATGATTAATACCTGCGATGAGCAGGTATTAAGAATGGACGTGACGGGGGAACAACCTTCATGTCTTACCGATTCAAGTGAGGGTATGTGATTTACAAAGGTAATTTGTAGCTCTGAAATATCCCGAAGTCGGGATCTAGAACAAGCCAGTTGGGTTAGGTTGTTGGAGTTGAGGGGCGGGGTAGGGAAGCTAGGGAAGGAGGGTTTCTATCACACTATGAGGGGTTTTCATTCCGTCGTGGGGGGGATGGAGTTCAGTAGAGTGGGCTTATTGCGGATGGCTGGGAGGCACGCATGAGGCTGGGAGTTAGGTGTGAGACTGGAACGTACACAAAGGGAGGACGAGACGTTAAGGCATAGAGAATTGTGATCCTACATACAAATCATACTATAAGCACACCAACATTCAAATTTCCCGCATATATAAATACACCAATTATATCCCCTCAGATGATCTAAACTGAATGCCTTCACACACATAAAGCACACTAAATGATTGCAACACGCATTATGACTGATTACCACACCACATGCACACACAAACACACAACGCACGCATCCACAGCCTGCAGATATAATAAATGCACATTCGCATCGCAGGGCTACTAAATCCTGGCATTTTGTCAAGGTTTATTATTATAGTGATGTGACCATCACTTCCCCAGCATTAATTATAACTAATCCCATCTTGAGATGATAAGGAGGGATGGAGGCCGTAATTGTTACACTTTACATCAAGACTGTCATATATTCTTACAATTTATCTATTCAAGTGACCTGCTCTGACTATAGCTACAGCACATTTCCACCGAATTGAAGGGAGGAGGACTTGCGAGCACTCATGCTCATGTCCGGCAGAGGGGCTCTGCTGATGTTACCGAATCAAAGTCCACATTAATTCAAAAGTCCAACAGCTCATAGAGGGGTTTAACAAACGGTCACCGACAGTAGTTATTCCGTCCATGAGCGCACATTCACTCTCTAAAATCTTGTACTCTCCAAATCCACTACGTAGCCCAGTTACATCTACTCCACAAAACAAGAGGGGCTATATAATCGATGGTAAACTCGAGAACTTCTCTTAAAACCCACCGAGGACAGCCTGGAATTTACCACTCAATCAGTAGAATCTTCCGCGATCGATTATTTCCTATTCGGAGTGTCGTAGGAGTAGCCGTAGTTGACAGTTTTTCCCGTACTTTCCCTTCAGGACACAAATACTACCCGGTCTGCCGCCTCCCTATAAGATTATGTCACTCCTATCAGGGCTATGAAGTTTAACAAGGCAACAAACATGTTTTAGAGCGACGGACATGTCACGGCTCTTGGGAACGCAGAGGCTCTATAATACTGAAAAAGTTAACGTTTTATTCCCGGAGAAACTGTACGGGTGGGATCTACCAGACTCTACCGGTCACAGAGTCATGAGTGGGGATTCCACGACAGCCAAGCTCTATGAAATTCTATGTAGGGCATTGCCAACTATAAACACTGAGAATCCTTACTTTACCACCGGTAGCATGAGAGAGCACTGCCACCAACACCACGATCGTATCTCTACCACTAATATTACACTCTGCATAATTCATGATAGATTCCCACCCGTCTCTTACTCATTCCATGAATTTTGTAATCTCATAAATTTAAAAGGAAAAAAGAAGATCGACAGAATTTAACAAGATTAGGCATTTTAAAGGTGACACGGGACTTATTTAAGGGGATCAGGATAACTGTGGGATAAAAATATACAGAGTCCTGGATTCTCAATATGATATTCACTCCTATCTCATGATAGTCTAACACTCACTCTGCTGCACTCCACTCTGCTCTAGCATGATGAAAATATTTATGGATGGATAAAATACGGGGGATGGTGTTCTACTCGCACTCTTTGCCAGATTACTCCATGCCTCCAACAACGTTGAGCTTTCCGCCCAAAAGGTACAGCTCGGGATCCGTCGGGATTCAACATCCTATACCCGTGCATTCTCTACCCCCCTACAACTAATAATCATAATACTGCTCCCCGGATAATACTCCTACAGTAATGCTGGAGGCCAAACTGGCACGAGCGAGGTTGAAGTGGTGGTGGACAAATATTGAGCAGAGTTTCAATGCATGACAGTATAATACTTGGTAGGACAGTATATTCTTAGTGGTCCATCGCAGACCACTTACCGGCAGCAGCCCCATCCATAGAACCCTCAGAGAAACGTTAGTTGTTTCGTTTTTTTTTCGTTTGAGAAACAAGTCCATGAGTTGGTGCGGCGTGGATTCACGCCGCCGCAATCCGGAAATTACAGGGTTTCAGTCACCTTCCCGAGAGGTCAGGACGAATCATGCCCTGCTAATGATATCCCGTCTGTTTCATTAATAATTTTAATGGGTTACGTCAGTGATTTGCGTGGCTAACGTAACCGGCTAAAGTACCCATTTAGCCCAAACTGCCTGCAATCTCCAGCCCTTACAAAGTGAATCTCGGTGCGGCGAAAGCGAATGGGCAAACAGATCCCTCCGATCTCTGCGGGCACACAAGGATTTAGTTTTAAATGGACATGTATAGAAATGGGAATGAGGCTCACTCAACTGTCTACACTTACACTGCTCCAACAATCATGGCAGTAATTCTCCACCCACTCCATAGGGTAGAAAGACAAGAGAGCAGACAGCACTGCGTATTCCACACGTCTGCCTCCACCACTCGTACAGAAACAAATCTCAACATGTAGCTATCCCTTGGCCTCCGTTACAATCCTTAATTTCCAAAGGCTGTTCGCAATAACTTGGTCAGAAGTATTACTATTACGGCAACGTCCTGAGCGAGTCAACATACACAAAAGGCTGTGAGAAGGCATTTGTAGAGTAACCATATGTACATGCCTGCGCTCGTATTCTACTCTGCCCATAGTTTTCCTCACTGCCTCATATGTGTATGCATCTCTCGTAGAGTACTGCATATTGTACTCTGTGGCTCATTCACGTATCATTATGACACAATTTGCTATTGTAAATCCTGTAAGCATTTACAGTAGTAAAATCTGTCTAACTTACTACCCGGGCATGATGAGTGTAATGGGACTTGGGGGGATGAAGATGAACCATGGTTTGAGATGCCTCTTAGCCGTAGAGAAGGCACATGAGGAAGTTCCTCTCCTTCCTCTTCATTCCCCTCTCGTGTCTGCATGTGCATATGATTCCTGTCATTTCGTATGACTTGAGGGTAATCATTTCCTTTGTAGAGCTCATGTTGGTCGTTGTTACGACCAAAACTTTTGGACAATTATTGTCATGATCATCATCATATTTGTCCGCAGTGTGTGGACTGTCTTGAAATGAATCATAATTACTGGAAAGGGCTGACAAGTGCTCGTTACTCCTTGCCCGTGAACGCATGCGTCAGAACAGGGGAAATAGTAATTGGACTTCTCATTAGCTCTGTATAATAAAACGAAGAGATTGAGAGTTATGAGTGACGTCTTCGTCATCGTTGTTTCAAGGCGAAGGTTAAGAGTTGAACCGGTGGTCGCACCAAATCGACACAGACAAACTCATCTAGTAAATGTTGGACCAAATGTTTGAGCGGCGGTGGATGTGGAACTAATCCTCCGAAGTGCCCAACTCCCTTTCCACTATGCGTTGTGAAAAAAGAGAATTTAAGCAAACAGGTTGATGACACATACGTGGACCAACCGATTAAAGACAAGAGTGGACACTGCATCCTTCAACAGATGGATAGACTAACTCCTAACCCAAGGAAGCTTAAGAATTTTTGAAAATCGTACACGCCGAATCATGTGGGCAGAGAAGAGAGTTCTCCGTTCTTCTAAAAGGGCTCAACCAATGTCGGGCTTATGGAATTGGGATACAGTAAACATGACGCGATGTGAAACTTTTGGCATCCCACCATGTAAAACCCTGAGCTGAAAAACATGTTGAAAGGAATGGGGCGTAGCTGGATACTGGTCCATGATAAAGGAGTTGGATGAACGACTGCCAGGGAGGATAGTTCTTGGATAAAGATCATTTTTTAATATGGCCTGCCCTTGGTTCTGCTACATCAGCGATTGCCCACACGTGTGACAGCGACAGCTCAGCAGGAAGCTTTTTAACCAAATTGTTCGAACCCAGTTTTTGGAACTTCAAAAGTAATTTGTTCCGTTTACACCACATTGACAGGTATGAATCAGGATGAGTGAGTGACGGGCACAGCGAGTCAGTTTGTCCGTCAAATTCCAATTTCATTCGTCACATGGTGCTACCTGGACGATGGTGTTCTGTCATGTCGCACATCTTATCAGTTGAAGTACAACGTGTCACCTCACCACAATTGGCCTGAAGTATTCCTGTACTTTATGTGGAGGACGATTTCAAAAGTAATTGGGAGAATTAATGATAAGTTAAGGTGAGAAATTTAAAATAACATTACGACATAGCTTGTGCATGGATTTCGCAAATCCTCGTACCAAATCCAATGTATACAAGCTCATTCTTATTATGGTGCGGATGGTATGGTATGCACTTTCGAGGGGTCTGAGGTAGTGTGTGTTACATACATGCGTGTGCGTCTGGCTGTGAGAGCAATAAGTACAGCCAGTTCAATGTGACGGAGCTAAAAATGTCTATATGGCAACTCTGTGAACCCAGACCAGCAGTCATATACCAATTGGGACAAGGCGTAATGGAGATCGTAAATGGGCATGGATGCTATCCTGTGTCACTGCGGCCACACCATGCCACGTTTTACTTATGTATGAAGAATCCTTACTCACACACTCACGCACACGCGCTCTCATCCCTCTGGCATTTGTGGTCCAGTCAAGTTAGTCAAATTTGGCTCGGCCCCAAAGCGGTCGTCGACAAAACATGGTGGGAAGCGTATAGAGGTAGATTGGAAACACCTACGATCCCAAATCGCACGTATATATTCAATCCAGTCAAGTAAGTAGATGTCGAAATTTCCAGCCCACGCTCCCTGTACCCCTAGCCCCAGCCACGCATGCTTGGCTACCTTAAAAAGCTAAGAGTCGACCCAATCCCTGACTTATCGCTTCATTTTATGGCACGAATCCCATTTCCACTTCTCAATTAATTTTCTAATGCTTTTTTTATCCTTGTAATAATAAAATTCGTCTTCAACATTTTTCAGGTGACTTCACCGTTGTGCTGTGGAGCAGCTGTAGTATTTGAACCAATGATGACCAACCAGGCCTCTCATAGGCAAAACGCATTCCCCAAGGATGGGTATTTGTAAGATCATGAACCTTGTGCATCACGCGGTGTCAGGTGTCATCGAACTTGGAAGAAGTAAGAAGATAACATATGTTGTCTGTTGTCCAGTCCAAAACTTCTACACTGTAGCGGGACTGGAACATCATAAGAGTTATTCTACTAGGAACCATAACAACTTGTGCCATCCCTTAATCATTATTGTCATTTAATTTGTAGAGAATGTAGGTGACAGTTCGCTCGGATGCGAAAGCTTGTTTTCAGCATATTAACCCCGTCTCCTTCTTTCAGGTATCCTCCGCTCCGCTGTTTTGTCTATCGGCGGCTCCTCTCCCGCCTGCCTCATCACGGAGGCTGGAACATTTTGATTTTCGATTTGCTCACTCCGTATTTGTGTAAGCATGGAAAGTGATGGGAAGCGTAGTCTCTTTCATCAGCTCTGAGGATCAATAGTCGTTACATTCAGAGTCTCTCTGGTTCTTTACTCCCGCGTCGGCAACGGTTATTTACATTCCAATAACGTTTCAACAACGACTCCTACCGTCCCTCGTTATTAGGGAGGGGGCTGTCTGCGTGAGAGTAAATAATTTTTACGTTGGAACATTATTTGCGTAAAAGCCTATCTGATTGCTCGTTTCCCTCGGCGCCGTAGTATATACTGGTGACAAAAGACTAGCTGAGAGCCATTTGGATCGATATCTTTGCCGTGCAAATGCGTGCGTCCGAACTTGCTCCATCTTCGTAACAACAACTTTGTTATTTTTTACGCTCTAATTATCCCTATCTATCACTTCCAGCCAGCGCTGTGACATTGCGATGACAAGCAATAGGTTGACAGTCCAGTTGGGAGATAAGGTGAAGCCATGAACAAAATGCGGGTTCGTCAAAATTGTAATGAAAACAGCTAACTTCAGTGTAGCCAGAGTATTTAGTCGGAACGGCTATATTATCCTACTGGGAACTTTAGCACCGTCATGTACATAGGGCTGGCCGTCCGATGTACCTTGCTGTTATAGTAAAAAAAGAAGGAAAGCCCAGCGTTGAATATTTAACGGGATTTAGCCCTACAGTCGTAGACCAGTTGCGGAAAACTATTAGGTTAGGGGACGGCTATTGAGTCGTGGTAAATGTGAGCCTCAGATCAATCGACTGAGCTAACACACTTGTGCATTCTCTCCGCAGTGTAACGAACAACATCGGGACAGATCCTGTGTTATGATAGTTGTGATCCTTATGAACTACAAATCCGCTGCAGCGACACCGCTGCTCCAGCCCAGCCGCTGATCACGCACTCTCAGGGGCACACCGTTCTCCATTTAATTTGATCACATAGCACGATGGAAATAACCCGTCCAAAAGGGAACATGGGACAACCCGAGATGCTGTGGAATATAATATGAGGCGCATATGAGAGCATAAAATGATACGTATCACCGCTTCATTCTCTGTAATATGTAAACACACGTGGATGAACATCTTCAGTTAATCTCCTCACGTGGAATAACGTTGAATTTCTAAGTGAGTGAGACTTCTACAAGAGTGAATGAGACTGTTGGTCCAATAATAATTTAGCAACCAAAGCTCAGTTCCCACGTGGTTGTTGTCGGAAATAGATAATCTAGTGTGACAAACAAACACAACATATACACGTATTTGTCCTATAAATCCCAAAGCTTGGATGAGGTACATGCGGGTCAATCATTGAATCGCCTCAAATCTCGTGGCTTCACATGAATGGTTGTTCGTGTTTAAATCTACATATTCGTTTTGGCCGTAAGCTCCTCGAACAGTGCCGGTGCCGGTTGACATCATAGGAAGTCGATCGGTCATATGCTCACTCGAAATGGGATATTATGCTGATGTGTCACGACGGAAATTGCACTGATTCCGCATTTATCAGCTTCATGATCATGAAAAGTAGTCATTGCTCGCAACGAGGAGATAGCAGGTACGGAAGTGTTGGTGCATGGAATTTCCCTTGATGACCATCCGCTCATCAGTTCTCGTTGAAGTGGCATGCGCTTTATCGGCGAACTCCTCGTGCAGTTACTACAGCACACGTGCACACGCACTTGTGTCTGCACTCTGCATGGCTGATGCGACTTGAGTAAGCGTGGGTTACACACACAGTCTGGGATTTGAACCGATCTGATCTATTCGAATAAACTTTTTTGTTACTTTCCTGTCCACAATAGGCTGTTCGAACTTTCGAAGATTGGCTCGATGGGATGTACATAGTCAACATCATGAGGTCACTATGCTATGCAAAGAAATTCAGGAAAAACTACGCAGTACACTCTGGTGAGATAGTAAGTGAAGTAATAATAATAAGAAAACTACGAGCTACGTACCTGAATGAATTGTATTGTAATAGCGGATTTCCCGACTCCTCCACCTCCGACAACGACAATTTTTAGCTGGTTATTCTGCGTCTGTCTACTCGACATTGTCGCCGGTTAACTAGTGAGTTCGATGTGCGATGATTTAAATGAAATTATGACTTGGGAAATCCAGAGCAGGTTCACGGTCCCAACAACTGCTCGTGTGTGCTGAAAAATAAGAAGGAATCACTTGAATCATCAATTAGATGCTACTTGTAGCGCTACATGTATCCGCTGAGGGGCACTTCAGGAGGTTATGATTCCAAAAAGACACAAAATTACGCGTACACGCACAGACAGGCAACCTCATTAGTGTGTAGTGGTTCCTATGCCGACCATGTCACATATTAGAAGCATGATAGTCCTGAAGCTGTAGCCTTCCATCCTGTACGTGTGTGCGTGTGTAATTGGAGAACACAAGAGATGCATATTATTCTGTCCCACTATTTGCAGGTTTCATTAGGAAGATTCCAGGAATGTACCTCTGGCGTACCTCACATCTCTGTGTATCAGGGTGCATCACTCGGATGACTAGCTCATGATTAATAAATAAATGTGGTAGACATATTTGCTCAAGTAGAAGGAGGTGTACGATAAGGACCTGTAGTAGTATAACTTTGTGTGTTCGTGTGTTTTAAACTACCATCGTTAACCAGTCACCTTTGTACGAGGATTCTGTGAGCAATTGACCATTGTGAGCCCGGATAATACGTTCCATTACCCCTCCTTTCCCCATTCATACAACTGTATGGATCGATGCAAAGACACTGTGCCATTTACTTCTTTTATATTTCCCCACACAGAAGACTAAAGACTACATATGAATACTATGGGCATTTATATGGAGTCCCAGTACTAACCTACGGTATTATCACACAACAAGGCCCATTATGCCCCTGCCACTACTTATTTATAGCAGTGAAAAATCTCCTTGGAAACCACCAATACATTGTCTGGAATGAGGATGGGACCATTCTATTAATACTCTGCCATCTTCCTTCATGGCTTTAGGTCCAGCCTGCATGTTGATTCTCGTAAATTTGCCTTCCGCTCTCGACTCACCTCAACGTCTGTGTCTGCAAGTGTTCGTATGTGTGAGTGTGTGTGAGTGTACCGAGAGTGGGGTGAGATCCTGTGGGCACCCTTTAGCTCAAGGACAGGAAAGGTGAGGTTCAAAAAAAAGTGAGGCACCTGCTGAAAGCCCAGTGGAAATTCCACAGTAATCTACTCCTCCTCCTTCGGCCAATAACTTTGAGAAGAGCCGTTTAGTTCATTGGATTCACACACTTTGTGTGTATGCACACATTGCGTGTCTTTGTGTAAGATAGTTGTGCTTTTGTGCATTTGACTTCACGTGTGTGAGAAACACCTGGAGGATATACCGGCTGGAGGATAGTGAAATGTAGACCGCAGAATGATAAATACAGATTTAAAAATAAGAATGAGGCATTTAAAAATGTTCAGAGCCATGGTTTGATGACGCTGGTGATGATGATGATGATGATGATGATGGTGGTGTTGGTGTTGTTCTAGTTGAGGATGCAGACACAGAGTGAAGAACTTGTGTTCGTGAGGAGCCCTGCCGGCAAATGAGACTTCTCTGCCTGTTTCCCTATATCTTGTTCTCCGAGCAAAATGGGATGAACAAACTTGGACTGTGTCGGGAGCGGAGAGGACACAAACATGATGCTACAGCATACCAGTGGAGGGTAAGGAAAAAAAATTTGCACGCGAGCACACATCACCGTCTATGGTAATGCGTGTCGTTCAGTACTAGGCGGACTAAGACCACTACTCCCGTTACTGTTTGCCACAATTGGTTCCTCAAACACGAAACA
>WJFA01002138.1:0-17364 GCA_009870155.1 Pseudobourletiella spinata
CTTAGGACTCACTCAGGACTCACCTACGAATCATACGTGTTCTGACATATACTGCTCATCTTATTCTAACATGCGTTTATATGGGACTCACCTGGGACTCACCCAGGACTCACCTACGAATCAAACGTGTTCTGTCATATACTGCTCATCTTGTTCTAGCATGCTTTTATATGGGACTCACCTAGGACTCCTCTAGGACTCACCCAGGACTCACCTGGGACTCACCTAGGACTCACCCAGGACTCACCTGGGACTCACCTGGAACTCACCTAGGACTCACCTAGGACTCACCTTGGACTCACCTGGGACTCACCCAGGACTCACCCAGGACTCGACTACGAATCAACCGTGTTCTGTCATATATTGCTCATCTTATTCTAGAATGCGTTTATATGGGACTCACCTAGGACTCACCTGGGACTCACCTAGGACTAACCTAGGACTCGCCTAGGACTCACCCAGGACTCAACCAGGACTCAACTACGAATCAAACGTGTTCTGTCATAAACTGCTCATCTTATTCTAGCATACGTTTATATGGGACTCATCTGCGACTCACCCAGGACTTAACCGGGACTCACCTAGGATTTATTGTTTGATGGAACTGCCTTTTGTTTAATTGTTTTGTTCAGATTTTATTAATTGTGTATTCATTTTTATTTATCATAACTCATTTGGTTGGTATGAAAATTTAATTTTCACAATTTTCAGAAGCTTTGTTTCCCTCTTCAATGTTGTTATCCTCGAGGAGCATCTCAAAGTCGAGGTCTATAGCTTCTTGGAGTATTGACTCAAGGAATACGTCTTGAATTCCTTCCGTAAAAAATGAGCTCTCCAAGAGTCGTTGCTAGGTTTCAAATACTTGGAGCATGTTGGGACCTCAGTAGTTGTGTTGATACTGGTCTCATCGTTCAGTTTGTCCTTGAGGATGAATGAGCTTTGTTCTCTCGCCTCATCTCGTTAAGCCGTCTCGGGTGTTGGAGCTCGCATCCGAGCACGAGTCACGCGCTGATGGTCTCTATCCCCTTCACTACCAGTTCTAGGTCCTATCCATCTCGTCCAGCTGTCCTCTTTCTTTTTCTTCTTAGAATTGGTTTTATGACATCTCTTTTTAGAAATAATCGTACCTTGACTCAGTCCATCAGCGCTCGGCGTATCTGAAAATTTAAAGTCATAACTCTAATTTTTATTTCAAGTGAGATGCTCTCAGTAATACATACCTGCAGTAGTTACAATTAATTTCGTAGTAAACAGCTGCGATTTTTTAAAATATGTGTAATACGTATGAAATGGGTCCAGAAATCCTATGACCCTGCACTGATTTTTTCTGTCTCCGAATTGCGGACACGGTACCCCATAAAAGGTTTTTGACTCTCCCAACTGCTGAGTATGATGAATAAAACATATTGTATGCACCCAGTGTTGACAGTTTCGCGGTGCCATAATAACGTTTTTGTACGCTTTATTACGAAGTGCTTGCCCAACTGCAGAGAATCCTGCTGGACCTAGTACGACTTCAGGATCATATCGGGTTTCAATCGGTGGCTCTTGTACAATGCTTCTACAGCACACAGCACAAGCCAGAACCGAACATGCAGAAGGAGAATTTGATCCCATTATTGTATCAGACTGAGTCAGGAGAGCTATGTCAATAACGTTTTCCATCTCAAGCCAAAATGTTTCTGGATGGTGAGCATGCTTGTATTTACGGCAAGCATCCGTTTATATATATCTCCAATTTTCAGGACAGTAAATTAGAGACTACTCGACTGTATTCTAAGATCAGTTGAACCAGTTGCTTCAGTATTCTTTTTCAGGTCGTACGCAGTACTTTAGCAGAACAATGGAAGGTGAATTCATACAATGGTTTTGCAACGTTCGCCTCCCCCTGAAAATTCATGAAAACCCTGTCTCAACCTCAAAATCCTTGTTTTTCTTTTCTTTTAGTTTGTCCCTATCTTGGATCCTGTGTGCAGTGCATATCATCCTTTGCAATGTACGTCAAGACCTACGAAAATTTTACATGCTGTGTTACTAGCCTTCCAACCGTACCAGGTATTCCAATCGCGATAGTGATGGACAAGGAACATTGCAGCGAATATACTGAGAAGCCATTATTCTGGGGCCCTCTTACCATAGGTAATTCATGTGAAGCTATGGACGAGTCTAAGGATAGTATAAAAGAATTCGAGGCTACAATGGTTGTGTGGAAGAACATTTTGAAAGAATTTGAGGCTGAAATGGTTTTGTTGCCTACAGGTGTACTGATGATCATTTCAACTATTTTTATTACCGGCATCTGGTTTGTACAGAGACAAAAGCGGATACGTTGCGGCTATGCAAACCTTGCCAGTGTGACTAATGTCACCGGTCTCCAAAACAATGTCTACCGTGAAACTGTGGAGCTGACAAGTATTGTGTAAAAGTCTTGAACCTTCTTTGAGGAGCGTAATGTGAAAGTAAAATGCGTGCGAGACCAGACAGCTCTGTAACCGTCCAATACCTTACCAAATTGCTGATAACACATATTTTATCATGGCCTCTTGGAATAACAATTCATAGACTGAAGTAGCAAATGATTTTTAACAAACTTTTACTAACAAGTTTCACATTTATGTTTTACAATTTTTATGCATTCTATGCACATTAACGATCTACTACACTATTTCGATTTATTTCCGAGCTCACGCTGTATCAGAAATTTCGCAATGTTGTTTGCTTTAAAACATGATTGAACCATTAACTTTAAGCGGTACTCTTCCTTTTCAAAGGGAGACTCCTTAGATGTATTCTCCCCTTTCCATACATTTAATCTTCTTCCTGACAATGTCTGGCCCATAATCATAACGTCTCGAATACTTTTAACTCTAGAGAAGCAAAGATAGTCCATGTCACTACACATTTCTATCATATTCATATGTAATACTATCTTATCCAGAATCATATTCGGTAGCAGGTGCATATTTACAGCATATCCTAAACTAAGAGGAAATTTCGTATAGTACATTTCAGGATCAAACCCATTTCGATGACGTAAGATAATGTAAATAGGAACTCCGCGTTCACCAGACTCTAGAGTATGTTGTTCCGGTCCGGTATACGTTGGAAAGTCAACTACGATGCAATAAACGTCACGTGCCTCTACTTCTTGCGGAATTATACCATTTAATCTCTGAATATAATTCGCACAGTAAACAATGTTTAACACCTTACCTCGGGTATTACAATGCAAACCGTACCGTGGCTCTGTTTCCCGCGTTAGTATAACCCAGCATCCGATCGCAATCTCGAGACACTCAGTTCCATTTTGTATTCGTACAATACTATCACCTTGAAATTCCTGGGATAACCTCATCTGGTTGTGAGCTTCTGCGTCCTTTTTGAATTGGAAGACTTGGAGAGCATGCTGAAAGCGATTCACCTCATCCTCGTCAAGTCGAGCTACCATCCTCATACGAACGAATTGGAGGTCCTCCCACTCACACTTTCCTCTCTTAAGTCTCTCCAGGAATGTACGGAACTGCTCTTGGCCTTCACTGTTTCCTTTTTGTCGGAAGTTGGTCCTTAACATGTGAACTTGTTTGAATTCCATGTAGAGCTCATAAGGGTTTCGCAGTCTGTTGTAGGGATCAAAATCTTCTCGAGGTGTAAATAAGCAACTGTCTTTTATAGGCTTGATTGTGGAAAAGGGAGTTCCAATCAGAATGATTGACCGACCCGCAAATGATTCGTTACTTCGTTGTGGGTCAGCTATACGTAAAAGGAAATCCACATTGCTGAACATATATTGACCAATATAACTAAACTCGTCAATTACAATCATTTTTGCATGTCTCAAACGTTCTCCCCGAGTGCTGAGACGAAACGACTCTGCAAAAAATTCATTTTGACGGTTTCGTCCAAACAAATTGGAAGGCGTCGTTCCAAACACGCTGTGAAGCGTATCGGCGCCGATGCCAGCTGATCCAGCATGTGTATACGAGCACAAAATTCCCGAAAATTCCTCAGGCTTTTCTTCTTGTTGTTGATCCATAAGGTGTTTCAGTTGGAGAGCAAGCTCACTCTTTCCCGTTCCCGGCTGACAAGCGATGATTACTCTTAGCGGATTATCCAATTGCACTGGTACAGGTTTTCTAATGTGTAATTTGACAGTATAAACGATATAACGCTGCTGGAGCGTTAATTGTTCAAAATCACGATGTATACTTTGTTTTCTCAGATCAGAAAACCAATTCGTAGGCAAATCTCCTAATTGATTATCGTGCTCCATTTTGATGTCAATTAAAAAATAGATGAAACAAAATATTCGGCTTTTAAACAACAAACTGTTGTAGTGCACCGTCAGATTGCAGTATAAAAAGGCTTGGCTATAGTATAAACATATGTTGCGCACGATGGACTCAATAGAGGGTAGAAAAAGCAAAGAATGTCGTTGGAAATTCCTTACGATGCTCCCAGTGCAAGCAATGGAAAGCTTCCATTTCATTCATTTTTTGTTACATACGGTTAGGGACTCATACTGCTCTGAATGCGACTCGCCTGAGCACAAACAAAAGGGCTTATGTGAACCTCAAGTCTTACTTTTAGCTCGTCATTGAAATGACTTGGGTTTTAGCATGGTCGCTTGGTTGGTTGGTTGGTTGGTTGGTTGAAGGAATGTAGATGCACATTCTTTACATGTTACAGGGAGGAATCATGCCAGGAATTTATCATGACATTCTTTGCATCATCATCATCATGCATGAATCTATGAATAATACAACCTATTTAAACGCTTCGTGTTCCAGTAGTACCATATCTGTACGAATGCGGAATCTGAGTCAAGACAAACTACTAAAGCTGGAATCTAGACGTAAGTGAGACGTAAAACAAGAATCCGAAACGTTACAATTAAAAATAGTACATCCAACAGGAGGAAAGCACGCAACAATGACGCGACAAATCACAACTCTGACCAGGTTTAGCCAGGAAACCCGGTCTCCTGTTCCATCTATGAGCGTGACTCTTGGAAGTCCGACCAACTGGTCCTTTTTTGAAAATGAAAAGGAGTCTTTCATGGTTAGTGTGGAGACTACGGACATGCTTATCCTAATTTAAATGTACAAATTTTTGAGTTATATTTCCGTATTTCAGATTACCCGTGAGATGGTTGCCCGGTCTGCATTCTGTAATCGAAACCGATGTAACTTCTTTTACATCGGGATGCAGAACAAGGTGAACACAATAACATGTGTAAAGTTCAGTCACTACGAGGGCCAGCAGCTGCTCCGTCTGCTCTCGGAAATCTTGTATCAGATCGAGGCTCATCCTACCAAGGGCCGTGACTTAAATCCGCCGATCGCATTTTTTGCAGGAAAAGAAGCTCGGGCCAAAGTCCGTATGAATCGGGACAACAAGGTGATATTGTGGGAAACTCCTGACATTGAGTTGGCAACAGTGAGAGGTCGAGTCATATTCAATGAATTGCTGGGTGAGTATGAACTGGTCCTAAATAACATGGTCTCGCCTGAGATTACCGCAAAGCTCGGTGGCTGGATTGGTCCGCAACTTTTTTTTAACATTGATGCAATGAAAAATCTGGAAGCATTTATTTGTCATTATAATGTAAACAAGGTTGAACCTCGTAAAAAGAAGAATTCGGCTGCTAAAGCGAGTAATGATACAATGATTTAAAGTTATCAATTATGAGTTCTAATAAACTATTGCTGCAGAATAATTTATTTGTAACAAGTTTTTAGTTTCCTTTATAAATTTCATGTCATACTTTCCAAATGGTCTCTTAGAAGGTAGCATCCAATTGGTAGTGAATAGTTATAGTCGGAAGGATCAGGGTAAACACGATACAAGTCCGCTGAGTGGAAGGCAAGTTTGTTGACAGTGACATTAAGCAACGTATGGGCGTAAGATCTAATCATACGTACATCTGTTATAACAACGTTATTTTCCAAGACAACTTTTTTGTACACATCATGGTTATACCGCCGCAAAGCCACAGCACTAATACCTTTGCATTTCTTCTCCTCAACTTGATTTCCATCCGAATCCTGATCAAAATACAGCAGAGAGTATTGTTTGGGTTTCAAACAAACTAGTTCAGCAATGTCAAAGCTTTCCACTTTCCATATTCCTACCTTCCCTGCATTCATGAGTCGCAACTCGGGCATGTGAGAAAATTTCTGAAATATTTCATGTTTAGCAGGTATCTTGGACAGATCAAACCACTGTCGATTATTCACAATGTCCTCCCACAAATTGTTACGGGGATCTTTGATTAAGCAAATGCTTGAGTCCGTGTTCATTAGTACACTGTAGATACGGTCCCCAAAATTTTTTTTCAAACGCTCATAGTAGTTAACAGAAAATGTGTTTGGCGCGTTCGAGTATAACAAATCCTGCGCCAGTGGGCTGGTTATGCAACATTTTACGTGGATACAACAGAAACATACTCAAATCCTCTCGAATACTTTTAAAGTCTCTCAGTAGAGGAAGCGCCATCATCTTTATTGCCTTTGCCTTTGAGCCTGCAAACTTGATCTCGTGAAAGTTTTTGTTATTAATCAAGGTACGTCCATAACTGCTGTTATTCATTTGCTTCATAAGTGCCCTCAACGAATCTGTCTTTGCCTCCTTTCTTTTTTCAACGTTGACCTCGATATAGTCTTTAAAGTATGGAGCCTCCTTGAATTTCATACCCTTATGAATTTTTAAAAGTTCCATCCCCTGTCTTAGGTAAAATCGTAATGTAACATAGTAGACCGTATAGTTTACGCGGGGATAATGTGGAAGCATTAGCCTAGGTGATGTTGTAAACGACTTTGAAATGTGTTCCATGTTCGAAGCCAGATTAACACGCTGATGAGAGGAAAGCTCAGACAGCTGCACAGTATGTTTCGTCGGAGCCAGCGGGATGTCTAGAGTCTTATCCTGTACTGATTCAGGGTATGAAAGATCAACTGTAAGCACATAACCCCAACCATTGTTATGAGCACTATCATAAGTACTCCAGTCAATCTTTTCCAACTCTAGAATGTCACACCACTGAAAGTTGGATTGTGGAACTGACTCAAGCATTGCCGAGGCATATAGCCCATTTATATCAAAGTAACAAATGTGTGTACGCTCTTTTCCGCTATCGTAACCTTGTGGATTCCTCTCATTGTTACTTGCAATAATTTTTTTCGTGCAAAAAGACGTACCTCCCCTAATGCTCTCCTTCAAATAATTAATTATACTTAAATCTCTAATGTAGTCAATCTCAACCCTTGTCATGTACAGAAAGCATTGTCACGTGTACGAGCTTATGGTACACACAAAAGT
Organism: Pseudobourletiella spinata; assembly: GCA_009870155.1. Taxonomy (NCBI): domain Eukaryota; kingdom Metazoa; phylum Arthropoda; class Collembola; order Symphypleona; family Bourletiellidae; genus Pseudobourletiella; species Pseudobourletiella spinata. Next base: position 7,318 of record WJFA01002138.1, read on the forward strand.
AGGGTCCAAACCATAGGTTTGGTAACAATTTTCCTGGAATTTATGCCAAATAACTGCTAACAATACGGTATCTAACATTGTGTAAATCCGTGTAAAGTTTCTAAAGTCACTAATCTTAAAGGTGTCACACACACGTCGTACCAGCTCCCACTCAACATCCGTAATAGCTTCTTCCTTTAAATCATTGTAAAAGTGTTCTCTCGAAGGAATAGCCACACCGTCCTGTAGGACCTTACTACTACTCAAATACATGTACGGGAACGGTAACTTGGATAAGAGTAGGTCAATATGTTCTTTATCAATACTGTTCAAAGTAGGGAGCATATACCGCAAGCTCTGTTCCAGCAGCTCAAACGTTTTACAGCCTTCCCGCCTCAGTGAGCTGGCCAGGGTAGATAAACTATTTGGTAGAAACTGAATAGAGTCAAGAAAACGAAGTCTTATACGTCGATTACCAGTTGTCCGATTGTCATATGGGTCATACGGGCCTCTGAGACTGGGTAGTGTGGCTGATGATTTTTTTAGTTCAACTTGTACAAATTTTTCAGTTGACTTCGCAATCACATTGATATCGCCAGGATGTACCGCTTGTGTATCCATGTACTTGATGAGAAGATGATGATCAAACTTGGAACCGTTGTGAGAGATTAGAACAAATTCAAATTTGAACTTGATCTTCAAATTACACGAGTGACACAATGAGTCCAGATACTTTCCTGCATGACAAAAGAATAGTTGTAAGTCAGTATATGGTACATAGTAATACCAGCAATTCTCAATATTCTCACCCGAGTTATGATCATGATGATAAACCTTGACAACTTTTTTAGGAGCAAGACGCACCCTTCGCTCTTCCTCATCTTCTGATTCGGTTTCAGAATTGCTCCATTCGGTACTGCTTCCATCATCCATTTCCTCATCCTCTACAGTATCTTCAGTAAACTTGCGAGAGCACATTCCACAGTGGGTCGCACTATTATGACGTTCCTTTTCTTCGTCCGTTGGACGTACCATGTTATTTGTCATACGAATCCGGCTCAGATATTTTTCTCCCAACTCAAATGCCCTATTTATAAAATGTTTGACCGGCTCAGGCCCGTCATAGTATTCTAAATCTACCACCTTAAGGCTAGAACCATCATTGTGCACTACATAGAGTGAATAACTAGCTGGAACGTATTCCACGTGGACAGTGGTAGCTTTTCCAATTTTCTGATTTTCCTTCAGTACAGGACTGCAAAAACATTCAAAAACGAAATGACAAGTATAAGGAAATTTTAGAGTCATTTCCGCTCGATTAAAAGCTATTTTCGAATGCGGGGACGGGAAAATTTGCTTTGGTTCAAATTTGGTTGAACCATTACAACCAGCAACATGATCACTCAGAGTGAAACGTGAAAGAAAATGTCTAAAACATCTCTGGCAGAAATACAGATGGTGTGTCTCAAAGTTTCCGAGAAAAACATCGAGATACCTGATAAGCACAAAATGGAATGCCCATTTACCGTTCCCCATTTTTTTACGTACGAGAAAAATATTTGCAACGTCATCATAGTCTGTACTACCCATTTTCATTAAAACTACCTGGTCCCTATGGTGTGTGAAAACATTGACGCTAATTTTATTACGGTTCCGTACAGTGCTGTAATCAACTATGTGTTATGATTAAAGTTTGTAAAGTCTTATATACGAAAAATCTTACACAAAAACTGCTCGTTTCCAGTACCAACGGTAATTGTGTGAGAGGTAACATTCCTTGGGTTTTGGTCACGTAAAAAGAGTTCTAACATTGTATGTATTTTCCTTAGCTGACGGTTGACATCCCCACGCATTTCAATTCTCGGCTCTTGCATAGCTTGCGCAATGGCGTTGATGTATATAACAATCAGAAGAGGAATTTTCATCTTCGTCGTCTAACTACCGCTTTTTTGACTGTGTTCTTTTCCCCCTTCTGCTTGCTTTGTTTTGTCTTTTCCTTACTAGCTTTCTTGGTTCCAATGCCAAGTTACTGACAGGCGTCCAATATATGTTCTGTGACTTCGTTTCTATACCCTCTGCTGTAGGTGTTGGTGTCAACTCGCTGTCTACACTCAGCACTTGAGGGTTTTCTTCACTCGTAGCTTCGTTTACTTCAGACGTCGACTGAATAGGCTCGTTCACTATAGTGCTTACTATGCTACGTTCTTGGAAAGAGTTGAGGTCACACTGAGACAGTTTCATTAATCTATCGTATTCAAGAGGATCAATAGCTCGCATGATTCTCATTTTCAGTGTTACTTGGTCCAGCCTGTTGGCAGGCAATAATATATGCTGTTTACAACTACTTGTGCAATACAAGAAGGATTTCACACACGGCGCATTTGAACACTACAGTTGCCACCAGCATTCGCACGAGCTTTAACCTGTCATTAAGTACAACACTCCAGCCAATACGTTGTGCCTTCTTACATAACGCTTGCGCGATCTTCAGCTTGTAACCACAGTTTGAGAATAACTGTAGATTCACTATACATTCTATTATAGCCTTTAGCTGATTAGAGCTACAATCATTTAATAATAATTGTCTTAACTCAGCAACACTGGCTTTCGAAAATCCTAATAAAAAATCTATCTCGTCCTCTAATAACGTCATTCTGTGTACACTTCACATGACGGACTGGGGAGAATACTAGACCTTACATAATATTTATATTCTTTGTTGAACGGATGCAGATCAACTAATAAATATCCGTACTTTTCTTTTGTTACAGCTCGTTTATAAGCCTCAGTTAAAAATTTTGAACTCCCTGGACATATTTGTCTAGCAATGTGACTGATTGTACTCCGATCACGTGGATTGTCTAACAAAATTAGTGTTTGAGAATTTAAATTAATATCTCGCATTCCCTTGGCAAACGGATTTTGAACAATGAGAATAAAGCTAATATTTCGATGGTGACTATGCTTGATAAAATAGCGGGTAACCAGGTCACGATGCTCAGCTCGCTTTAATGCGTCCATCTGATCGTCACAAATAATTAAAACTGGTCCGGAAGTTGCATTCTCAATATCCTCGATATTATTTGTAAATTTTATGTCAGGGTCAGAAGCCTGTAACTCGTGAAAGATTGGTTGGAAATCACAGTATACATACAAAACTTTTTTCATAGGAACACTAAATATTTTTGCACGATTTCGTATTATTTCAATGGTTAAAAACGTTTTCCCTGTACAGGTACTACCACTAATGAGAATAGTTCTTGGATGAGGTATGTCAAAATTTATTAGATCCATTCCAATCGAATAACAACACGAGACTGACACCGATTTTCAATTGTTTTTTATTTATAGACGTAAATCATAACAATTACACTTGCAAGCATTAGCTTGCAGTTTTTTTATTGAATAATTTTTAACTGCTTCCATTTGAATATTATTATTAAAGCTACGCATAAATTCAATAACTATACTATCATTTATTCTAATATTAAGACTAAATCTGCTAATAATCGTATTGTAGGACACATTTTTTGCTCGTTTGTACAAGTAGTAAATACAATAATGACCGCAAACATAAGAGTCGTCAGACTGGAGCTTTATACAATTTTCCTTTACTAAATTCCCGAGAGGCAGCTCTACATATTTATATACACGCGTATCATGTCCATAAGAATCAAAGTATTCATACTCACGGTTATTTAGGATAAAGTAAGCAAGCCAGTGCTGGCCTGGTAACCCATATTGATGTGTATTTTGCACTACGGCAATAGGAAAATTTTCGTATTTAACACTGAGAATTTCATTTGCCGCAATTACATATATTGGTATTCTACCTCGTTCTCTTGCGAATAATAACTCCAAAGTCCTTTTAATTGTTTCCGTGTTCAAACTAACGTTCAAATATGACATGTCTGTCTTTATCGATTTCAATAATTGATTGATATTGGCAATATACTAGCACATTCACAGCTTCAGTTAAGGGAACCTTAAATTTTAATGAAATCTTTATTTGTCCCCTTCTGTTAACGCTGAAAGCTGATGGATGAACAGGTAGAAGCTGAAAGGCGTACAGAACGTTTCCTGCGTAGAGAGAGAGAGAGAGAGAAAATAAATCATTTGCTTTTTCTATTATTTTAAATATTTTATTCACTATTTTTACCTTCTTTGTAGTTTAGACGGTTGATACCGTTACCCAGCTCCTCGTTTCCAGCGCAACGTTTCAGCGAGTCTAGAGCGAGGAGAAAATTATCCGAAAGTCCAGACGATGAATGCTCAAATGATACTGGTAGACTGCGAAACTCCATATTATCCGTACTCCAGGAAAGCGTGATTTCAGACAAATCCTTGTGTTGAAAGTTGAATGGGCTTTTTGATAGCTTCCCGATAAAACCTGTACTAGACACTATTCCAACAACGACCATCTTTGGAATTTTGCCAATCACAGGAGAGTCCATTATATGGTGTGAAACTCCAGAGGGAATAGTAAAAGACTTTACGTCAACTTCAACTGTTGGATACTTTAAGGTCTGTCCTTGAAGTAACTGCGATCGATGCATATCAATGACAGCTTTGGTAACAACCTTGCGGGAAACGTAGTAGACGGCGCTGTCGATTGCTACCTTGTACGGACAACCATTAAAGCCAGCTTTTGTGTCTGTAGCACAATCCAAACACAATTCCGGTGCATTTCTTCTTAAAATAATTTTAACCTCACTCCCGGGTGGAAGCCAGCGGGGACAGATCAATATATTTGAAATCAATTTTCCAAACAAAGGGAAAGGTTTGGACTTTTGTGAGAGGACAAAACGTTTAGCCATCCCATGGTTTGTTGCGACGTCGTAGTCCTCTGGTTTGTCATCAGGGTAGTAGAGCTCGTTTTGGAGTTCATTGTCCTTTTGGATTTTTGACGTCGACAATAAACGTTGAATGTTTGCTATCGTAGGATAATAATTAGCTGCGTCACTTATCAACGTACCGTTCAACCATATTTCAATATTGCTCCACAAGTTATGGAAAAAATTGGAACACGGTACAACAATATCTGAAACGTCACAGTTTGTTCCGTCTTGACGTAAAATCCTACATGTTAATGCTAAATACGAGTTATTAAGATCGATATAACTTGATGATTCTGTAGTAATCAGGAATTCAATAGGGTTTTGATCCTTTATCGAGAGACTAGGGTAGACTTGCAAGTAGTCACTCGAGTACTGGGTAGAAACGTCAGTCAAGGGTAGATCCACTAGGTTTAGTTCTGATCGAACTGATTGCTTAGATCCAGCATAGACTGTAGGCTTTTGTTCAAAAACCGCTGACTCCATTATTTAGATCTTCGTTTAACACACTTTCGCTTAACTTTCGCTGATGACTTCTTGCGACAGCTCTTGATAGACGTGTTTGCTCTTGTACAACGTTTCCGCGACTGTGTCTTCGGCTTTGTAATTCTTCCTCTTTTAACCTTGTTTCCTGTCTTACGACGTTTCACACGACCTCCTACTTGACCTCTACTTTTACGTCGAACGACCTTCACAACTGAATCCTTGTTTTTTGTTTTTAGAGGAATAAAATATGTACTTGGTTCAGGGGCTAATCCAGCATTTCCTCCTGTCATGCTACCGCTTTTTTTGAAAATATCTTCCTCGTCCTTATCCTGATCTCTAGGTTCTAAAATACATTCACTGTCTTCACAAAAAACCTCACGCATACTAATATCTTGATTTTATTTCTACAGTTGCACTAGTATCGTTATTATTAAAATTTATAGGCCTGTCCAACTCGTCTACAAATTTAATTCTCAACTGATTTAGTTGTTTGCAGCACACTGGTAAATAGATAATAGGGTTAAAATCAATACGAAGCTCCCTTTTATAGTCTTCGCTCAAGTCCACTTCCCGCAGCAACTCGATTAGCTTGTCTCCGTAAATTGGTTTCTTTACTATATTAGATTTTATCAGCAACCGCTTTGCAAGCGTTTTGATTGGTACTGCATCGCTATTTTCATCATAATGAATAACTTCCTCCTGTTCAACAATTTCTTTGCTTGTATTGAAATACTGACCGGCTTTAAAAATTGAATTTTCTGGGATTCCAAAATAGTCACACAAACGTTTTGGCATTTGAACACTGAAGTCATCGGGAACATCAGTGCTCAAAAATATGTTTCCGTCCTCATAAAAGAATCGTACCGCATAAAGTGGGTACAACTGATTGCTCACGAATGTTTTATTTAGCTCTGCAATAACTTTATCGACTGCAAGTGATTCTGGTTCAGCCATTACAACAAATGTATCGAGATGTATCGCGAACTTTAAATATATTTGCTCATTTTCAGGAATGTTATTGAATTTTGCTTCATTAAATGGTAAGGTAGAAGTATGTCTTCCAACAGTAAACTGATCCGCGGAAAATCCCATCGCATCGATAATATTTTTAGAAAAAACAACATAGTCATCCGATTGTTTTAAAGGAGTCTCTACGACGTCGATTGTACATTTTTTGTTGTTATCAAAGTTAAAGTTAATGATGAATCCTAAAGCCAATAGTTCAGATTTGATTCGGTTAAACATGGTAACGTAAGAATTTCTTTGTCTTCGATATCCGAACAAAGAGTTAAATTTCTGGCGAATAATTAAGTCACTTTCCCTACTAGGCCATATGACAATGGACATGTTAAAATTTGCGTTAAAATCAAAATTGGAAAACACTTGCTCATTATCTGCTTCGCTTGCTACGTATTTCCCTCCAAAAAATTGGAGTCGATGAAATCCTAATACCTTGGCAAACTCAACAGCAAATTCCTTGGAAACGTAAAGAATACGGTCCATATTCGTATTGTTATATTCTAACTGCATTATCCATTCAGTATTAGTGACTGAAAATCCGAACATTAGTGTGATACCATGCTCCGCCCCTACTGAGGCATTGAACCTGGTAACAAACCGTCGAAAATCTCTCTCTAGCTTCTGAAACTGGACCACCTTTACAACAGCTGGTTGATAATGAGGAAACAGAGGTGGAGTTGCTATCGGTCTTTCATGCAATTTTATAGCACGTCTACGTGTAGTCATAATTCTACGACCTTTCTTAGCTTGGGTACCCTCCAATTCTGGCGATTGGTTAGGTGTGTAGGAAATACTTCTCAGTCCAACTTGATAGCTGCTTGGAAAACTCATGTTTGGTAAAAGATGTATAATATCACTGGTATTACGAAACCCTGGTGGATTGGCTTTGCTCTTCAACACCATCACCATTGTTTCGTCCGCCTTTGTAGCTGCCGCTAGATCCATTTTTCGTCCAATCTTCTATAGGACCTGCCAAGGCTAGCTCTTCTTCATAAAATGCACCACTAATTGCTTCCCCCTTCAAATCTTGAATAATATAGGTCACTGGATAGGTTGCTTGGACTTTGACTACCTTAAATACTTCACGAGTCCAGTTTTCACTGTAACCTATGGATCAGAATAAATAAAATGAACATGATTCAGCATTCGTCTTCTTTATATACCATACGTACCTTTCGAAAACGTTAGCTTTGCCTTTGAAATCCGTACGTAATCACCAATCTTAAACCTGGCAACCTTGGTTGATGACTTCTTTTCATTGATATAATTACCGTACATTCCTTCCCATATACTAAAAGAATCCTCTGACGTCACAGCATTGGGAGCACGTCCTATTGTACGGTTATAGGTATTATTATACGTATTGACAAAATCCTGTAATTTGTTGATGAAACGTTCTGTCCCGCGTTCCGTCATATAACGTTGTATTTTTTCAAATAACGTTCTAATGTACCTTTCGGCCACTGAGGCCTTTGTAACTGAATAAACTGAATACTGCTTAATTTGAAAACGTTTTAAAAACGTTTTAAATTGATCTGATACAAACTCCTTCCCTTGATCCGTAAATAAGTATACTGGTCTCGCACCAGCTTCCTTAATTATCGATTGGAAAGCTTTAATTACGGAAACTGCAGATTTGTCCTTTAATTATCGAACGTATGCCTTTTTACTAAATGTATAGATTACTACCAATAAGAAATTGTTTTTATTATTTGCTTCAGATAGTCTACTGATATCCTTTAGATCCGAACTCCAAATTTCGTTAATGAAATTGACTAAGATTCGACGTCGCTTAAACTTTTTTCGAACAGGCCTGTGTAGTGCGTACCCTTTTAGCCTACGTAATTCGCTTTCGACCTTGGTTTTATTGCTCCACTTTGTACGATTTTTTAGAAATCCGTCAAGTCCTGAGAAAGAACCTGAAAATCGTTGATTTAAATAGGAACGTCTGATTTCAGTACTCTTATCCGCACACATTTTTATACTAATACTTAAATATTAGAACTGTACAACCACCTCCATGCCCACCTGCCTGCTGCGCAGGCAGGCGGGTATGGAGGCGGAACATCAGCGACGTGCATATGATACTCTATGTTGTTATATGTATGTGTTAATATACCGTGTATATGCATGTAGTATAGTAGCATTAAGCATAAATTTCTAATTTTTCACTTAAAGTACAATAGAATGAATTGTAACAGAATGTGAAACAACAAACAATTCAACGTTTATTCAAGTTGTAATCTGCTACGCAAATTGTACGGAGAACGGTTAGACGTCTCAGTTAGCACGCGGGGCGGAAGCGTGGGTCCAGGAAAGGTCGTCTACTGGATGTCCGGCGTGATCCGGCGAAGCATATTCCTGCATTCCCATTTCCTCCAAGTCAGAGAAACTGGGAATTGTAAAGAGTCGCTCTTGCCCTTAGGATATACATAAAAAAGAGCATTGTAAACTTTCATAGCTATTTGTTAACCGCTGGTGAAAATTTGAACATACCTCGTCGTTTGAACGCCGTCCAAAAGCGCGGGCAGTACCGCCAAACTGCTGCGCCACCAAGTATCAATATTGCGATTACGCAACCCAGTCCAATCAAAATGTAAAAAACTAGAGTGAAAAAAATGACATTAAAACATTCATGGTTGGATGCTTTCACATACCATAACCGTAATCATTATCCGGTGTAGGATCCTGCGGCGTAGGGAAGGTCGTCAAGGTCGAGTTATGACAGCCAGAAGGATTCTCCGTCTGAGTCCATAAACAAGATCCATTACTCCAGGTGCACAGCCTCTGAATGCAGGAAACACACGTACGGAAATCACTGCAATCTAATTAAATACATAATTAGTTTAATTAAAATAAATGAAGTAAATATTAAAAATGATGACTCACAGTCATTCATGTTGACAGGTATGTGTTGGTAGAGTAGAAAGCAGCGAGTTCCGTACTGTAAGAATAAAGATGTTTTATTTACACGTTTACATAAAGGTGAAACTATATGCCGCGCAGACCTTGGCAACGTGTCTTCATTAAAGCCAGATCATTTGTAGCATTGTGTGTGTGTATGCATGTGTGTGTGTGTATGCACAGCCCATCCGAATGTCCGTCGCAATGCCTGTGTGTGCCCGCTAAAATGCCCGTCAAAATGCCCATCAAAATACTCACCTTACAGCCCGTTTGAATCCCGGTCCACATTCCCGCCTTTATGCCCGTAATGCCCGTCACAATACCAAGACGAATGACCCCCAAAATGCCTCCAAAAATAACACCATCATACCTGCGGGAGCGAATCAACTGCACGCCAGAATGGCCAACATGCCACTAGGCGCCATGTTGGACACAACTTACTTACTAGACTACATAAACAACTAACTACTTACGGGTGTTTAACGATGCCCGGATTCTCTCCGGACACCGGGGGGGTTCCTGCCAGCAAGCACCAGATGGTAGAGGCAAAGAGGCAAATGTACGGTTGGGGATGCACCTCCAACACTGCTTCACTCCGATGGAAAATAAATAAATAGGAAGACTGTACACACACTGTATTAATGTAAATCATGGGGGGGTAATTTTATTCTTAACTCTTAACTGAAAAATGACTTTATAAAAATATTATTAAAAGAAACACAAATTTATAAGGACAGGACGCAGCCCTGGAGTTGGGAGTCTCTCCTCGTATTCCTCTCACTCGCGGCTCTTGTTCCCAACTCCCCAACTCACACACACACTC